>CAJPEX010000320.1:0-111956 GCA_905338405.1 Notodromas monacha
GCGCCCATGAGTCTTGGGTGCAGCGGGTACATTGTTTCGCTGCTGGTGGTGACAAAGCGGGCTCGAGAAATGTGGTGCCATGTGACAGCATCCCCTTGGCACTCCTTTTATTCCTGTTGTATCAGCGGAACGAGCGGACTAAAGGCAAACGCTGCTCAGTTTCTGAACGCAGGTTTGATGACAACCGTTGTCCAGATTTTTTTTAAAGCAATCAGTGTCTTCTTGGTCCTGATGGCGCAAAGTGTGAAATTACTGACAAATTTTTCGATAAATTCCATTTTCAGAACTGTTTCTGCTGAGGTTTCAGGAGGCGGAAGGTGTGTACGATGGAAAGTAGAACTGTGCGTTGACGAAAAGTTGAGTTATAACTCATTACACTACGTCGAAACCTTTCCCTCAAATGAATTGTTGTTGCTTCAGCATGCCAATTAGATATAATTTTTTTTAAACCGTTGACACGAGTAACAAAGGGAGACTGAACAGCTGACCATAGTTTAGTACGCATTTTCTCGTATTTTACAGTTCAATTTACAGGGTACTGTACCGCAGAAAATGCATTCGAATAGTTTTTGTTCCAAGTTTGCAACTTTCATATTTGAACATAACCGCTATGGTAATCATAAAAATAACTCTGTATAATTATAATGAATTCGGGCAAAAATGTATTCCGGCTGTATCACCTGACAAAATGAAATTAAAGTTTAGCATCGACTAAGATACATTTTACCTTCTTGACCTATGTGCTTTCCAAATATGATAATATTGAATTTTTTCGATTTTATTTTTATTTTTTATTTTTCTAAAGGCCAAAACATTTTGAAATACGGAAAAATCTAGGCTTCAATGACGACATTGATCTTCCACTAAAATTATAAAAAATGAAAACAAGCTGTCATGCATCAAACTGGAGCTATATCGTCCGATTTTTGAATTATGTTTTCCAAATCTATCCGCAAAAATAGGCGGATCGATTCACTCTGATCCTGCATGGGCAACTCCCTGTGCATGTTTTTCAAGAATCATATCCCAAACGCTGTTCAGAGAGACTCTTTCTGTAAACACAGCGAAGGTACTGCGAAATAAATGCGAAGCATGGCTAAAAGTAGCATCTACTTCGCGGTCCTGGTCTCTGTTAGTGCCATGTACTTCTTATATATCGATGTTTACTTTAGCGAGATCTTTCCCGTATAATGAAAACTGCTTTCTCAGATTATTGCAGCATTCACAAGCCTTGCACTGCAATACCCTACATTCCTCATGCTTGTTTCATGATTACAAGCGGATTGCGCCGAGGGACGGTGTATCCCTTTCTTGAGGAAATAAGACAGGCCTTGCCTTGTTTGGTTTATCCGAAAGAAAACAACCCGCTAATATCCCTAGCTTACCAACAGGCTCCATATTGAATCATGTCCCTATTAATCAAGTACTGTATCGAAACTAATCATAAATGACGAACGCAGAGGCGGAACGCATGCAAATATTGTGCAATGAAGTATATTTGATCCACTACGATGTCTATACTTGTCAAAAAAAGAAAGGAAAAAATCAATGGAACATATTTCTTCATGCCAGTATTCTTTTAACTTCAATTCACGCAGAACCGTTTTTCAGAGAAATGAGGTGATTTTGACAAGAGCGTATATTTGAGATTTGGCTCATATTAAAAGAGGTAATTAAAGTACGGGTAGGGTTTATTTCTTAATTTGAAATAGGTCGTGTTTTCGAGAAATGCGGTATTAAATGGCGTAACAAGAATACCCAAAAACGCTTTCGCTTGAATAGAAACAACGCTGATGTGAAAGGAAAAGGAGCGGTTTACAATAAAGAATCATGGTTTGACGAGCGAAGAAGCTTTTACAACATTGAGAATTGATTGAAACACGGGTGATGTGCCAGAGGAGAATTAGCGAGTATTACTGCAGTGCTAAAAAGGAAAACTATTCAGCAGAATCATTCGATACCATCGGCGCCGTGCATTTCCGGCAAGTTTTCCAGGAGGATTGGATAAAAGCCGACCGTTGTTACGACAAACCGAATCAGCATCTCTTGACAGGGATTTGTGAGCCCAATGAGTTTCTTTCACAATGCCGGGAATTGTTTCGCGATGCATCTTTCCGAATGAAAATCCCCTGCTTTCTTTTCAGTGCAGACAGCCTGTCTCGTAGTTCCGTATCTCCGGTACGACATCTTTCAAGGACGGGCAACACAAGCACATCCTTTCTCGGCGTTACGTGACCATCGGATATACACGAGAGAGAAGCGGGTGAAATTTCGTCTCCGGGGTTCTTCAGAAATCCTGGCGAAGTTCCGGGGAGCCCAGGGGCAAAGGCATGTTCTGCGCCGTTTGCGTCCTGCTCGTCTTTCCTCCGGAATTTTTGTCTCGGAAAAGCGTCGGAGCAAATGGGGAATCTAGGCTGGAGCAGAGGGATAATGATCGCGTAACGATCCGTGACAGAATTCTTCTAGCGGTAGAAAGAACCCACCGAAGTTTCTCAATGGGGATCGAAGCTCCTGCCCTTTGCTTCTACGCCAGACTCCCGCCTATTCTTGGAAGTTCCAGGTTCCTATCCTTCTTCTAGCTTCTCCGGGACCTATTCGTCATCAAGCAGTCGGGTTACGAAGGCGTAGCCCTAAAAGCTTGCTGTTCTTGTCCATGAATGCTGTTCAGTTTCGCAGAGGGGCGTGTTTCGTCATGAATATTCCGACTGGGGCTTTAATCGCCTCGGCGCTCCCTCTTGTCGTGAGCTAGTCGCCGGCGAGCCGCACTAAATATGGCTGCGCCTTTGGTAAGAAGTTTTCTTATAAAGCTCGTCTAAAGCGGAAGTGCTTTAAAGGACCGAGTACGGTTGTTTTTTTAGCAAGACCTTTTTAATCGGAAGAAACGAAATTCTAGAGTTTATCTCGCTCTTGTAAGTCAATGCATTACTGAATTTAGCTACTCATCTCCGAAGTTGCCTGGGCAGCCTTGCAATCAGCGACCATTTTTACAATGCAATGAGTCTCGAAAGGAATCGATTGAATCCCTGGCACCCACATGTTAAAAAAAGTGCAACTGAAGCAAACAAAGTCTTGAAGACATTCTAGCACGAATCTGGTGAACTTTCACCAGCACCATCAGCAAAAATCGAGTACAGTATTCATAATCAAGTGCCACAGAAATAAGCGCGCCATTCTTGAATTCTACTGTGATGTTGCAGGAAGGGGACAAGCGTTTCAAAACTTCAATTAAAAATAAAGGAATTTATATAGGAGCACAATTCGTCCAGAAAGCTTTTCGTCATTCCGTCATCCCATGTTCATTCAATTTTCTACGAATATTCAACCTTGCAGACTTCTTTGCATTTTTCAGATTAAATTTGAAACGAAAACAAGAAGAAAACTTGGAAAGACAGAGCATCTGAATACAGTGCAATATTTACTTTACAGTATTTGACATTTTCATCTGCTGTATACTGAAAAATTGTGCAACTGATGTTAGCAAATGCTCAATTCGAAAAAATTATATCCTAGACAGATTACCGTGGATGTATTGACCATGTTCCGACCATTTTTTTTAATTAAAATTGCTCAAAATATATGTCAACTCCCAGCCAAGAAATTGCTCCAATCAGGGCTGGAGTTGGAGAGCAATATTTAATGCTATTTTCAAAGATCCTGAATCTTAAATGCCCAAAGAAAAGCCTGACATATAACTTGTCTTCAAATTTTTAAAGTTTGTGGGATTATAAGATAAAATATATTTTGTAGTGAAAATGTGAAATACAATATAATCGACAGAAATTGAATGACCACGTACATAAATAATACACGTGGACTCTCTCTGCCAATAAATTCAAGCGATAGGAGGCAATTCGTCATAGAAAGAATGCCGTTGCAGGAAAACCCTATAACATGGAGAGAGAATCCTTTGGGATCATAAAAAAAAATTTTATACAGTAACAAAGAAAATCGGTGTATAGGCAAGATTTTTGTAGAGGGAATCCACCTATAGTAATTTGTGAAGCACATCTTCCGTTCACTTAAAGTTTAACGTCTAATTATTGGGTCGTCCCTTTTATCCTCTGACTCATTGGGAACTCGTATGTAAAAAGTCTTCTAAGGGCTCCTTGAACTTATGAACTTTTGTACCATGTCATCTTGTAAACCGCTACTTCGCGAGTGCTTTCAGGTGCTACGGTATTTGTGGTACGCATTTTTCTGAATATTCAAATAAATTCTTTCATGTTGATTAAAAAAATCATTGTCAAAGCACCGCCTTTCAAGGCCCGGAGAACCGGACCCGCACAGATAATGCAGTGAGTACTGTACGAATATTCATTCTCGTAATTCTTCATAAGAAGAGTGCCGAAAAAGTTGTAAAAAGTCAGAGAAATTCCCTTTTAGCCACATTATACTCACCAGTGTCTACGTTCCTCCTCGAAAATGACGGGTACCTCATTTCCTCTTGCCAAATCGAGGGTTTGTCGAGTGAATCATGTTGAAAACGGATATTAATGTCTATAAGCGTGGTGAAAAGTAAAAGTTGGAATAATCTTCCCGACAAGAGTGCCTCTCGAAGATGCCCAAGGAATTCGATTTGCTGACAGTAAATCCGAGCAAATTTTCCACGGAGTCCGAGCGATATTTATACTGTACCTGTAAATGAATCGTGCATATTGTCCTGTTCTAACACAAGAGCTTCAACAATCCTCGTTTCGTCGTTCCGTCAATGTTAGCCGAATGCTTGGGGGCATGAGCTTGCACATATGACTGTCAGATCGGTGTGAGGCAATGCTGGCTTTGCATTGACAGGTTTACGAGTCGGCCGCCTTTCGCACGAGCTTCATAGGGCGGATATATCGAGGTCGCGTAACGCATGTCGCGGGTCGCCTGGGCGGCGGTGCCCGTTGTCCGCGATTCCGGTTCGGCACGTGAACGCGCCCACCGACAATGACAGCTGACCGTTGTTATTACGCTGAAGGACATGCTTTTTACTAGAGTCCCGGCACATACAATAAAAAAAAGCAGACACACGGAATAAAAGGCCGGGGATGCTGCAGAAAAGTGGAGCGGAGGCGACGAAGCGAATAAACGCATGAGACGCGTCGGGGTAGTCAAGGTTGAGGATTCGCCTGCACGCCACCCGAAGCGCATTGTATCACAGCATTTCAGGGTCCGCGTCCCGGGTTCAGAACGTCGTCGCTGCCTGGACTTGTTCCGCGAATGTGGCCTCGTCCGGGTTCACGGGGCAGTGGTTCCCGTTGTTGGGTTCTCTGCTGGCATGAAACCTGCAACACGGGTTCGAGCTACAAGTAATTTCCACCATCCTCGCGACGGTGACAATCATCGAAGTCCGCCGAGTTCGGAATGAGATCAGTTAAAAACAAATATCAGAATGGAAAAATGCCAATGAGAAAATGACGGGAGAAAACATTCAGTTGTCACCTACCATGTGTTTGTTTTGCTTTGTTTATGGTGCACTGAATGATGAGATCAAACATAAACCCTGTAGGCGGAAAATTCGCACTAATTGCATGGCGGCCTATACTAGAAAATTTCAAGGACTAGTATAGGCCGCATCTGCTATTCGTGGCATTTTTCGGGTGAAATGTCGCGGTTTAATGGCGTAAATACAATAAAAGGTGTTCACTTATTAAACTAATGACTTCTTGACCATCATAGACAATTTGAAAAATATCATTGCATGCAGAAGAAATCGTAGAAAAGAGAGTCCCATTATTAAATACGATGATTGTTCCACTTCAAGAGGTGCACAAATTTCAGCAGTTTGTGCATGTCCATGCACAACATTTCGAAAATAAAAAAAATGGAGCTGAGACTATTACGAATGATTTCCTTCCCACTATTAAGCCATTTTTTCCTATGAACGAAAACGATTAACCACATGATATGCTACGCATAAACAACTTTCCTTAAAAACCGTAAATTTATGCCGGTCCTCGGACATTTGCGTGAAGCGTTTCGTACCGTTAAAACCAGTAAACAAAAATTTAAAGTAGAGACGATCAGAAGTATTCCTCCTACGTCAAAACTCGGCATCGCGGTCAAAAGTATTCCTTCCCTTTGTAAGCTTGTAAACTTTATTTGATGGCTTAAATCGGGGATTTACAAAGAGATGGTTCAACCGTGATTTTTCAGTCAGCATTAGTCAACATTGGTTCAGAAACTTACGAGTCAGCATGGAAATTAATTAAATTTCACTCCTTGTCTTCATTTGATCATTTACTCGTACAGTATATGCCTCGCGCATAAACCTGAAAAAGTTCAAGGGGAGAAAGGCGTGCCTCTCGCATGAAAACACCCTTGTATTTGCTTCTATGATAATTTTGTCGCGATTTTATTTTCAAAAACAACGATGTGCGAAATACACAAAAGTGCTCAAGGACATACAATTATTGCATGAATAAATAAGGTACACCTCGACGAGGGCTTAATCCTTCCGGTGAAATGCCACATTCCTGCTTGAAGTGAAACTATACTGGGAAAGCGTGCGCTGTAAACTTTTTTTTAACCGGAGTTCATTTGCAGAAGAAAATTAAAAATTAAGAAGAAATGAAGAAAAGACAGCGTGATGAGTTCGTAATGGCTTCAAGTTTCGTCCCTAATAAAAATTCAGAATCAATGCAACTGGACCTTAGTGACTTGAACCAACTTGACTCCAACAATAAACTCCCTTTTAAAGTTGTAATACAAATTATATTTAGTCCACGTTAAAAGTCCCTGAAGAACAGCGTAATTTAGAACTCCCTAACTTGAAGGCTTCTCCATTAAGCTTCCAAAAAAAATTTCCTTCAGCCATTTCAGCTAATATTGCTTGGGGCCAAGGAAATAATAAAGGATCAATAAATGTACAACGGGATGCTTTTCATCTGGAATGTGTGAATAATTGGGCAAACGTATGCTTGCTTTGAATTATCCCATAAATTCATTCACCCAATGATTTGAGGCATATAGAGGATCACGAATTTTTAATTTCTGCAATTCCAGCAAAGACTACCGATTTCTCTCACTCAAAAACTCACAGAGTTGAATTTATCTCTGGGTTTCTCTGAGTTCAACTCAAGGGGGACTTTACAATTTACAGTGAGACCCCGACATACGTACTATTCAAGGTGTGGGCATGTGAAACTTAAAAAATATGCCCCAAAATCTAAAGTATCTAGACACTGTCATGACATATGAACACTTTTCCAACATTTATAGAAAAATGGGAAAACATTATGTTTGCAAATTTGGACATCTCTTGAACAAATCAAGTTATTTTTATTCACAAAAATTAAAATGGAATATCATTTTAAATGTATAACCGTATTTATAATAAAAAAGGATAATTTTGGGTTTTTGGGAGCATTTTCCATCATCTGTAAAATGTACTGCAAGACTTTTACTTTTTTTCTCTTGGATTCTCTTGACGATGCAAGAAGATCAGATAAAGTGTGGTTCTCTCCAGCATAGTTATAGTATATTGCATTCCGGGCATTTAAGTTGAGAAACACATTTTATTCAATTTTTTTAAAGATGCATTCATAATTTTGAATGAACTGGAGAACCAATTGTATAAGTTCCCATTGAAGTCTCAGGGAAAACATGATCCAACGTACACAACATTCCGACCTAGGGACAAGATCCACGCCCCAATTACGTCCGCATCCCGAAGTCTCACTACAGTATGTTTGCGATCTGCTTGCTTTTTTTTAAACGAGCAATAAGACTACCATCAGGAAAGAGGAAAACCTTTCGGGTTTACCTTGTGAAGTCACCCTTGCAGGCCAACCAGGGCAGGATGTCGACGAATCTGTGCAGCGACGGCGAAATT
This sequence comes from Notodromas monacha, assembly GCA_905338405.1. NCBI lineage: Eukaryota > Metazoa > Arthropoda > Ostracoda > Podocopida > Cyprididae > Notodromas > Notodromas monacha. The sequence goes on from CAJPEX010000320.1 coordinate 7,817, forward strand.
TCCGGCGACACGTAGTGTGGGCTCCCGGCGCCGGATCCTCGGGTCAGCAGCGTGTTTGCTCTGCAGGGAAATAAACCGGGCTCAGCAATCATCGCCTTGTCTCTGCACTCCCACTAACGAGCTTCCTCCAGATCAAAGTCCTACTCTTCTGCTCGTCCTACTCGTCGTTCGCATTCCCACGACGTGGAGGGAAAGAGAAAAATAAATTCCTCTAGCCTCGGGTCGAACCTCAAAAAGAATGCCATGAAAGCGTGCCTGGGCTCTAAGCAAATAGCTGGGAACCATCCTCCAGGATTCTTTTCCTCGCTCTCGTTAAAATCCCTATGGCCTACACGGCTGTCAGCAATTCGTAATTACCTCGAAGCTTTCTACCGAGTTTCTCCTCGAAACAGCGAATGTCGCATACACATTCGCCTTTGATTCATAACATGCAGTTCTTTCAATTTTGAAGCATTCGAAAAATTCTACACCGGCTTAAAAATCCATCTTGTACAAGAAAAAATAATCGATTTAATAAAATAATGCCTCAAATTGACATGGTATCTCTGAAACCGGGTCTTAAATAATCAATTACTGTTCTGGTGCGCAGTCGTGGAAAGCAGATTATCCGTTGAGAAAATGTTTGTTACATTCATGGTTCAACCTTCGGTCTTGAAAAATCGGATCAGCATCAGGAAAACAGTGAATTTAGCACACACGTGCGTCTTTGATTTATAACATCCCGTTTTTTCAACTTTGAAGCCTTGGCAAAATTCCGCACCTGGGTAAAAATCCATCTTGGTAAACACAAATTCTCAACTCCATCAAAGAAGACTCCGATATAAATTGGTATCTCTGGATCCGGAAACTGGGTCTTATATGATCAATTACCGCACTAGTGAGCAGTGGAAAGCAGATTATACATTGAGAAAATATTTTTTACATTCATAGTTCAACTCTCCTACTTGAAAAATTGGATCAGCAGCATCACAATAGCAGCACAACTAGTTTTAAAGCGATATTTTTGGAAGTGAGGATCTCATTTTGAACGCAGTGCTTTTTCGTTTCTGTCCAAGAGTTGCACAACAAATGCAGTACATTGTACTCTGCATTGAATACAAGTATATTTAGTTCTGGATCCAAAAGAAAATTTAGAGAAGGAAGTTTTTCTCTGCATACAGAGCGCAGGAATGCTGTAGCGATTTAACGCTTCTTCGGTTTTCAACGGGAAGTCTTACATTCAATAGTGAACAATCCCCGTATTATTCCGAATAATTGATGTTCCTAACGGAAGACTTCATTCCGAAGCCCCGAAAGTTTTTCAATAAGACCTGGAACAAGTTTTCAAGAAACGCAAGCACGCGATAACGACCACTAATTATCCCGTTAACTATGATGGACTTTCACTCCCGAAACCGCTCAGGACAATTACAGGAGGGTTTTCTAATTGCTCTTTGGGGCAAATCGTGAGTCCCTCTCGCGGCTTAATGACTCCTGCACTCAACGGACACATTATTCCAGGAAATTCTAGTGGCTGCTGTAATCATAACGGAGAGATCACCTGCTTGCCATCGTGCTCAGCACTGAACAACACTGAACACCGCGGAAGTAGGTCGTGTCAGACTCTTGAAAATGCGTGCAGAAGTGCACCGGGAAATTTCAGCCGAAACTTCCGTGTCTTGTTTCGCGATTTACGAGGTTTCAGCAGTACCGCATAACTAACCTACGCGAAAATCTATTAGTCTTGCTGATGGATGTTCGGTATCTTGTTTAGTACATGGATCCCAGTGACAACAACGTCGGAGGTGATGTTTGAATACCCGCATCATAACAACTTCGGTAGAATTTAATCCTTCAACGCCAAGGAATTCAGAAAAAAACCACACTTGGGCAAATACAAAAGCTTTCTGCTTTCATCGGGTTCCCCCAAAAGTGATCATTAAAAAGAAGCCGGAAATTTACGAAAGAATCAAACTCTTATTTTTTTCACATCTGTGATTAAGCAGCCACCGGAATCCTAACCGTAATTGTCCTCAATAAGAAAAAACTCATCGAAGTTTTGAAAATTCAACGTGACTGACTTAGTTCCGCTTGTTTTTCTGGAGAAAGGTCGTTTAAAAACTGTTCCATGATAATTTATATCCTGTAACAATTAAGCAGTTTTAGAAAGTTCAAAGAAAGCAGGAAAAATCGGGAAAATGCCTTCCAGGCGGGGTTAGTGATACTGCGACAGGAATCTCGAATTCTTTCGCAGATGATGGAATCTGTTTTCCTCTCGTGCTACACTGATGAAAACAGTTTTTGAAAAAGTCTCACGCAGGCCGGAAATGCAATACATTAATTTAATAATTGCAAAGTACGATACTTCAATCGTGACTTGCTACTTCTAAGTCATTTTAAGCCACGTGTACAACGACACGTGGAAAACCTATACGTCCAAAGACTTACACATGTCCGGAAGTGCGTGATACTTCTTTGTCTGCATTGGTCATCCTGTACGATTCATTTAAATTTCACCATTGACCATAATTTAAAAGATCGTGGAATGCTTTAAATTTTAATCTGAAGTTATATTTTTAAAAATAGCTGAAACAATCTGAAAACAAAAGAAATTGTTCGCTGGTTCATCCACCCTGTATACTCGTATGCTGTGGCAAATGTAAAAACGATTTGCATCAAGCTCAACTTCGCTTTCACCACTGCACTCGCTGTGATTATTTACTCTCAACGTGTCTGCATCACATCACACTAATTGTGATCAATGCAAGAATAACAAACTTTAATTCCTTATGCCCGTGTCAAATTTTTCCGAAAGAAAACTATGAACTGATGAAAATTCAAAGTCGGCTTGGAAGTAATTTAGCGATTTGTCAGCAGCTATACGCAGATATGATTCTAAAACTGACGGAAAGATTCCTAAAATTTTTTTTTGACAAATCAAGTAAACCTGAATTTGGCATGTATAGTAAAGAGGCATTTTCAAAATAACGGGAATCTATAATCTTTAATGCTTAATAAGCCTCGTAATACGATCACGAGTGAAGTCTTTTTCCGGTGCTCTTTCGCCAAAGAAAACGACACAGAAAATTTACAATTTATCTGGAACCTCGAAGTGAGAACAGCGAGCAATGTATGAAGACGTCCAGAAAAAAATGGAACTATATTGGAAATTAGCCTAGCATCGGCGAGCATAATTTAAATTTATTTCAAATGGTGAACATATCTTTATGCTTCAGAAGTCATGATGGAGTGAACCGAGCAATCTTGTGTGCACAGAGTATGAGCTTTCACAGAGAAGAACGAGCACGAGGCAAAATGAGCCCCGACATTCACTAGGAACAAATCGATTTTTTTATTCAGTATGGGGATGCGTACGAAAAATTATAAAAATACGAAAGATCAATTAAAATCAGCCTGTATTCGGGGAATATAATTTGAACTTATTTTGAACAAAAGAAACCAGTATTTTCAAGTCATTTGACCGATTCTATGTACATAGCCTCGCTGTTTCAGATGGGAAGGTTCTCTTCATTCTTCAAAAACAAATCGAATGAAAAATAATGAATGCGAATGTTAGAAAAAATGTAAAATCAAAAAATAAAAAAGAGTTTGAAATTGGAAAAACATGACGTACAAATATTTTAAACAGGGGGACATCCGTACTTTCAACTTTAGCGAACGATCCAATACTGCGCATAACCTTGCATTTTCACAAGAACAGGAACAAGTAAAAAACCGAAAGAACCCCTGATGCATCCTCTCAGGGAAAATTGCTCGAAGAAAGATGAGCGTTAAAAACAAATACTATATGAGGAGAACGTTGAGAAATTCAGAAATTAATTAAATTGAGCATGATATCGGACAGTACAAGTTGAAAATATATAAAAAAAAAGTGAGTCCCTCATCCCAAGTCGCATAAGAACACCCCTGCAATGTCATCAGGAAAGGAGAGAGTACAATAAGCGTACGCAGAAACAGTAACTCCGTAATCCCCAAAAGAAAATCGCACCAATGAAAAAAAAAAGAGGCGAAACCTGTATATTCAAACGTAAAGAGAACCTTTCAACGCATGAGAAATAATGAAAAGATCTAGAATCGGGAAACATCATTGGAAGACATAAAAAAACAGGAAATCCCTCTCTATTTTGAGTTGTGCAAGCGATCCTTTGTGCACAACCTTGCATTGTCATCAGGACAGGAACGAGCACAGTACTGTACAATAAAACAGCAGAAAGAGAGTTCTCCAAGAGCAAATCGCAAAAAAATAAGAAGAAGAAGAAGCGATAGATGCAAACGTAAGGAAAAGCTCACTCGTCGTAGCAACAGTTCTGGACGCTGAGTCCGGTCCACTTGTGTCGGTCGACGGATGATGACAGAGCGGGCTCGGAACGGATGCATCTGGCAGCGCCGGGATTGTATATATCCAATTTTCCGTCGAGCAGGGAGACATCTTTCCACCGGGATTGTCCCGCTCTCGACGACGCTGTCGAGTATGTGCATGGGCAATCGGGCAGGGCGTCCACTCCGGTTAATTCCCTCAAGGCGTCGTCAGCTGGGCATCTGAGCCATCGCTCACACACGTTTCCTGCGCGAGACACCGCAATCCCCGCGTTTCATATCGTTCACACAAATCGTGTCCTGCTCATCATCGCCCCTCATCATTCCCGTCTTGCCTACAGTTAAACGCGTGTTCGGGCTACGTATACACTATGTGTGGCTCTCGTTTCCACGCTCCAGCGCATCCACATAACCCATCAATATCATAATATCATATCACTGCTTGACTCACAGAAAAGGGCAAGTCGGATTCTGAGAACCTTAGGAATACTCACTTATAAGTTCATCATCTGAAGTACCCATATTTACTAGAGTACCAGCACACCTTTTTTCAGAAATTAAGGCAGAAAAGTACGGTGCGCGTGATATTCCGTGAATAAATTGTTTTCGAGAAAATATTCCAAAAACAGTGAGTGTCACGTGTGTGTACTTTTAAGGGAATAATGAAGATGAAATGTATGGCACGAAGTCTCCTTGTTCGCAAGAAATAATGGTTGAAGCAAGAACTGTTTCGAGAAGACATAACAGATTGCTTCTCCGATGATCCTGTCTGTTGGAGATGCAACAGGATGGGGAAAATATTCTTCTAATAAAGGAAGCTTCCCTTTGAGTATAATCACATTTTTTAATGCTGCAGTAATACACAAATAAACAGGAAATAAATATTTTAACATGGATGGAAAATTTCAGCCAATGAAAACTGTGATTTGGAGCGTATGTTACGGGTTTTTTTGAAAAATTTTACATGAAAAATGGGGGTGCATACTTTACTCAAGGCCTTGTGGTACTTGAGTAAATATGGTATACAAGCAGCAAAATATCCTTACAACACACTTTTGGGGACTTGAGGAAAAGTTTGTTCTACTGAATCCTTGTTCATAATAATATTTTCAAAATTAATGACTGGAAAAATGTTCGCACCCGACTTGGCCATAATCCATGAGATCTTGTTTTTATGACATTCTCCGATTTTATTTATCACTGTTTGAAAAACTGAGTGAGCGCCTGAGAAGAAATTAGCTTCAATTATGCATTCCATCCGTTGCGCCAATCTCCTCAATTTTGAAGGATGATGTGTGGAACTACATGGAAGGGTGTTCCTCGTTGATTACAGCTTCCATCCATGCTTTGAGAACCCATCCGTCACATTTGATACCAGAAATTTCAGACAGTGCCTGTCTTAGTCAGGAAATTTCTACCTGAGAATCTATTGAAAATTCCTGAAACATGTTTGTTAAACTGGAATTGTTTCAACATTCACTCTAAGAGCTTTCTGCCAGGACTTGAGACAAATTTTGTCCTTCATGAAGAATTTTTTGCGATGGCGTATGTAGTCATGGAATATTAAAGTATATGACTCAATCCCTAAAAAAGATGAACTTCTGCAAACGCCTCCGACCTCATTTTTTTTCAAAATCTCATTCGAAAAACAAAAGCTGTACCTCAAAGTTACCGCGGTGTAGACACGGTGATGGATGAGACTAGTTTCCTGGTGCTATCCGGTAACGGACGATTGCGTTATATTATCTCATACGACCCCTGATCCCATATTTGCTCCAAAATATGGTAGAAATTTGGAAGAACGCGTGGGAAATATTTCATGCCGCATATATTACGCTTTTATATAGGAGGATATGGGCCAGAAGCTGCCTTATAGCATTTAGGGCTAAGAATCTCTTGAAGGATCGTAGGGAATCTGCTAGAAATCGTACATGAAGGTATGCAGCATTTTTGAATACTGTATTTTCCTCTTACACTTGCTTACACGATGAGATTGCAGTAATACTTAATGAGTTTTCAACATTCAAAGTTCCTTTATATTTGATAGATCCTTTCAATTTGTCGTCTGTCGCTAAGGTAAGAACCGAAGTTGATGAACTAATGCAGGAGTGAATCATGCGATGACGATTAGCTGAAGTCCCGTACGCGTGGCAAGGGAATCGGAAAATCATTGAAATGCTGCACAACAACTGCTAATAAACTTCTGTTTGTGTATATGTTCCTTTACTTTTGTTCATAAATGCCTCCAAGCATATAGTCAAAGAGGCAATTTCACTTGAGCAGAATTCCCCGAAGCTTTAAGATAAGGAGTGTTTTTGGTCAACTGAATTATCTTGCAGTGATTGTTCTGCCTTGCATGAAGCTTCTCTCATCGTCAGCACATGATCAAAACTGCTGCACAGTTATATGGTTAAATTTCTTCATTTCCTTTCGTAACACCACGGCAGTCAAAAAATTCGCGAGCAACGTATAGGGCCCGAATTTGAAACTCTTTAAAGACAAAAATAATTCCGTGCAATGCTTCTTCACGAGATCGGAAATATTTTCTGAGGTACTCCCGAAAATTAGTCCTCGGTGTGATCAAGTTATTTTTCACCGTGTTAAACCATCCGAAAGTGACTGCTGTGTGATGCCATAGGAAAACTTGGCATCAGACAAAAACGAAAAAGGAATATTGGACCAAGTGAGGCGAAGAAGGCCTTCTAGCAAAGATGAGAGCTCAGTCCACGGGGTCGATACGACATCTGACAACCAAATAATTACGACTCTAATGCTCTCGGGGGGTCGCAGGGGCGACGGGGCACATCTCTGTACAAAATATGCAAGCCATGCGTGAAAATGGACTCGAGATATTCTGATGCCATTCGATCATTCCGCACTGACAGCTAATTTTCTAGATTTGCTGTCCCCAGAGACGGAAACCACAAAAATCGTGCACGACGTTTTTCGTCGACGAATCCTGACTTTAAAAACATTACGAATTCTGCAACGTCGTGCATAAATAACAAACGGAAGTTCATGCTTCGCAGCCACTAACAGCTGCTTCGCCTCAAACTTTTGGCACACACTCAGGACAAAGACCCTTAATCACGAAATCCCCGGGTTGTTGCCGTCCAACACGCTCATCATGGAGGGATGGAAAGTTCTTGTCGGAAAGTAAAGAGCGTCTCTAGTCAAAATCAAGTTCCATGATATTGATTCTAAGCGTTCCCGTGCGTGCCCAGCCAGCTCAACCGGAAGGAAGCTAAGTAATGTTTTCGAGCTCAGGGGCCTGTATATTCGCTCGTTATCGTACTTCGTGAAGCGAAGAACGACTTCTGTTATCTTTTCCTAACCATTTTCATGGGCACCTTGACCGAATTTACTTGAGTACGTTCTCAGAGAAGTTCGCTTGATTTTAGCACAGTACAGTTGAACCTGGATAACTCGAACCTTCCAAAGTCGAACACCTCCCTATGCCAAAAAAAATTTCAAGTACATTTCTCTCTGAATTTCCTTAGAAACCATGCATTAAAAACCCCTAACTGAGAATCGTTATCTTTACACCTCCACAACTGCAATTTTTTGGAGGTCTTTTGGCTATTAATTTATCGGCATATAGGAAAGAGGAACGCAAAAATTTTAAGAGGATGTATCCTGAAAGAAAGTAGAAGACTATTTGGGCAAATGAGCCCGAGCCTCCAAGTTTAGCATCCTGTCAACTTATTCAAGAAGCAATTTAAAGCCCAGAATATCACCATAATAACCATTTCCAATAATTATTCTTCCTGTCCACATACAAAAATGATCGTTTCCTTCTCTCAAAACTTTCGTGCTGTTCCCTTGAAGTTTCGACTAAAATAAGATATTTGACAGTAAGCCTAAAACTGAGGATGTCCGCTTTTTCTTTTTACTCATGCAAACATTTTTGGTGAAAAAAATACACGACGATGAATCGAATTTTTTGATCAATCACAATGCGATAAAAAGGAAAAAATGTCTTGATTATGGAATTCGTCGATAGTACGTACTGTATTTATAGTAGGAAAGCACTTGTTTTAAATTTTTAAAAATGTGCTCGTCCTCAGCAACTTTGGTTTTATACCTTATTTCAAAGAATTCTCTCATCACATGCCACCCATGAAAAAAACTTAATTTTAAAAGTTACAACACCAAAATGTTGCGTACTGCTGTACCTGGACCACAAAGTATTTCTATACACGAGTGGGTAGAACAAAATATTTTCTAACCAGTAGTGATTAATTACAGAAGTTACGCAGAAAGTTACAACGTTGGGAACAACGGAACGATGCATGATGAAATCAGTGCACGCAACAGGGATACGAGTCTGGTATGGACCTTCGTACCTGTGCAACAATATGTGTAAAAGCGTGGAACACGCTCGGCTTATAGAATCAAGCTTCTCTAAGCCTTTGCTCATTTCAGATCCCCACATAAAGCCGAGAAGCTGGATAGGACTCCCTGGCTTGAGACTCGAAGCTCGGAGAATTAGATATATCCTCCGCAAATGGGAATGTCATCACAAAGAAGCCTCATGAGATTGAAACTTGACTATTTCTGTCGGGCCGTAGCTCTTACTATCCACACATACAATCAAACGAATTACGAAATAATATGCGTTCATGAAATTCATCATATATCTCCGACAAAAGCAAAAAAAGTTGAAATTCTCGCACATCGACAGAAATGAAGAGCGTTGAGTTAATTAGCTTCTTGAGACCTGGTCGAATTCAAAATGCATGCGCGAAATTCTGAACCCTCTGGAAACTAATCTGGATAAATAAATTACAGTACTTGTTCAAATAAATTTCTTTAATCGATTTATTAATAAACTCCGACTCATATACAGTATCCTTCTTCACTTTTGAATAGACAATGTAGCGTCGGAAACATTGGTGCACTCTATCCGCAGCGATTTTTTTTTTAAATTACACTATATACTCTATACATTGCTTTTGTCTAGATCCGAGTCCCGACAGACACTGGTATTCTCTGTACAACGAACTATGTTTCAGTTTTCCGAGTTTAACTGTCGAGATATATCTTTATACCGTAACACATAGTTACGATGAATCTCCTCGCATCGCATCAATGCTCACAGATAATTTGTATTTTTTTCGGTCCCTGTCCAATAGCCGCAATTTTCATGAATTTCTTTCTAACGCATTTTCTTTTCAAACTAAGCCTTCTTAAAGGTCCAAACGCTTCGTTGAGACGAGATTCTGCTGTATTCGATTTTAAAATGATCCGGGAGAACTTACCTTAATTCTTTGGAAATGCATTCGTCGCAGGCGAATCATAACAAAACCTTCACAGAACTCTAAGTACGTTCTCCAGTTGAAAAATTTTTTTAATAAAATTTAGTTCAGCCGATTTGGTGGATGGCGAAATCTCGGCTTTTGTTGGCCTCAGTTTGCATTTCAACCGGGCGTCAGAACAGGAAATAAGTACGCACGCCGTAAATTTTGAGCACGTTACGCTGACGTGAGGTGTCCAACATAAATCATGAGCAGTTCAAGCGCACCTAAGACAAAGGTCTGCATGAAGGGCCCCCTTTTTTTTTTATATCACAATACGCTTGTATTTCTTGTTTTCCATGCTTTTAACGCATGATATGAATTTGATTTACTTGCACAGCGAAGGTAACTTCTCATCGAGGACTGCGCTGGTTCAGTCTCCCGTCTCCACACAGAGCAAAGAACGTAAAATCCGAATGCTTACGCTTAGTGTGTGTCACAAATAAAATGGTGTATGACGCAGGTCGTTTATTCCGTTTTATTACAAAAAGAAAGGAGCAAAGCATTATGGTTTTTTTTCAATTCAACCTGGCTCACAGATATGACAATTGCAACATATTTTATCGATTCCTATCGTGGATTTCAATCTTCAATTACTGCATATTTGTTTATGCATGCATTAAACGTAAACTAAGAGTACAATGCAGCACAAAAAAGATGGCGTGCTGCGAGATTTGTACGACCTTTTTCTATGGGTAATTTTTTTCATCCTCCCATGTGGGATGTGTGTGTTTTTTTTTTTTTTGCCGCGTGTATCTTTTACAAATTTAAATGTCTCCAGAAAAGATGAAATTCCCTTTACTTCGAATACCTGTATAGATGATGACGCAAACGAGAGAAAGATTATGTTCTTCTCATTTTGTTTATCCTTCAAAGTTATTTGTTTTCCGGAAGTTCTGCAGGCGTGTGCCGACGTAACAGGAGTTGGAAAACACTCCATCGATGATGAATTTATATTTTTTTGAAGGAGCACAAATTCGAATACAGGGATAACATTTCAAACCTACTAATTTTATATCGTGTGTAAGGCACTGAAACATGACATGTGTTTACGAAAATTTAGTGTTGCTGCGAGGAAAGCAGGGATAAAAGAAAAAATACGCTACGGTCAGCTATAGTGAAAGTTCAAAGCTTCAATTTTCTGCGATTTCATGAATCTTAAAATTTTAAAATACTTTTCCACATTTTTTCGAACCAAAAAGTAGCACCAATTCCGTAATATCCCACGGCATGACGCAAAAATGCAGCTGTCCTATAGAAATACTCTTGGTAATTTTTCATTTCATAGCTGTGTTAATGAGTGACCTTCCTAAACTGAGAATTTCGTAAAGTATATTATCATTTACAAAAAGTATTGTAATAAATTGCTTCCTCGCAAGCACGGTTGCGATTGAAAATCGTCGAGGAACTTCGTGACGAAATTTCATTGATCGAGGGAATGGTCGATTAGCTTGGGACATCACGTTCTTTCTTCGTCAAGATTGCTGGCTTCAAGTACCATGAATTAGAACGGCCCTTCGAGTTTCCCGCAGATTATTCCAACCCCCACCCGCGGGTTTTGGATGGATGCGCCCCGTTATACCGCGTTTTGCTCGTATATACACCCACGCTATAGGCTATATAGTCATAGATTCTTACAGGCCAGGGGAACATGAATTCGGGCAGAGTCTACTTGAAAATAAAAGCGGAAATAGCCTTCAGGCTTTCACGGCGCATTTTCTCACCTTTGGAAGATTCCGATTCCGAAGATTCATCCAGACCGGCCATGGCGTGCTTCAGAGAAAGCAGCAGCGGGGCAAGTGGCTCCGTGCTCAACGACCTCGTATCTGAAATATCAGATTCAATTAATTTCGAGTTTTCCTCGCTGCTTCGCGTCACATGCGCTGAGTCCCGGTTACTTCGCCGAAATTTCTATGCGCGTGGGCTATTTCAGTCCATGACTTGGCACTCGCCGATTTTGAGGAAGATTGAGATCTAAAAATGTCAGTGAGATGCTCGAGTCTCGGTCTCGGGACATCATGTCGAGATAGTTCCCAAAAAGTCAGATCCTTGACAGGGAACAGCTTTAAAGGGTTCGAGGGATCTTTCTTTAACCTGACCCCATTATTTCTCGCTGGCGGAAGCGACTTGTAAACGCCCCGTCGAGAACACGATTCATCACGGCGAGGCAAGCTAGTATATAAGAGGCTCAGCAACGCACGAAAGGAGAACTGATGAAATCTCAAATAACCTTTCCAAAACGGTATTTCAGTATTTCTTAATGAAACCAACCGACTTATGAATACAAGCGCCGCGCTGAAACGCATTAGCAGATTTCCATAAAACTCAGACATGCAAGGAAACATCATGAAAATTTATTCAATTCGTGAGCGCTTTCGAGGCGTCAGCAACGGACGGAAAAACCCGACGCGTAAAAATATGCTTTCAACAAGATTACTGCCAAATAAAGGGATTGCCTCTTCAAGGTATGCCCCAGATATTTGACCTCGATTTCGGCATATAATTAAAACCCTTTCAACTTTTTTTTTAGATCGGTGGTGGAATTCCCTTTGAGAGGAGCTGAGCCCGTTCTAGATCCTAACGAATTCAAATTTGAAATAAAAAAGGGATAGTATAATTAGGCTTGCTGAGAAATATTATTCTGAACTATATTCAAATAAGAAACCGGAGGGGATGAGCCTCCCACGACATTACAAGATATGTGCTGCTAAAATATTATCTCTTAGATAATCGTCGGAGAACTTGGATCAATTGTAAAATGGACAAAGCATGGATAACCAGAGAATAAAATTCGATCATTTCCAGACCATTGCTTCTATTTTCATACGAGCAGATTTAAATGAAGATCAGCCAAATTTTAAAATACGTCGCGTTACTATATGCGGCAATTCATGGTTTACCTCGAATTTTCATGAATTTATAAGCAACCTAAATCCTGTCGAAGATCTCACATGCTCCAAACACGTTAATAAGCACGATTTTTTCCCTGATCTGGCAATAATTCAAAACATGATCTTTTCTTGGAAATATTTGTGTTGGCAAAACTGACTTTGAAGGCTTAAATGAGTGAACAAGAAATTATTGAAGTCCCCACACATTTCAGCAAATAAACAGCGGCGTGCTGAGTTATATAATTATAATGGCCCCCACAGTGGTGTGGGTGATTTTTAATCAGATACTCAGTTACCTAATGATCCTCATACTACTTTAATGACGAACGTTTTGAACTATTAGTTGTTGTCAAGGTCAGAAGAAGGCATCAATTGAACCTAATAAAACAATCTACCTATGAAATATAATTCCAAGCTGTCCGATTTGCGATATAATTCGACGGAATTCTCTTAACTGAGAATATTAAAAACAAGTTATATTAATACTGTACTTCCGTTCTTCTTTGGGATGAGAACATTACATCCACTTTCTGGCTGACTTCCGAGTGAACCAACCTTGATTGAATTTCAAGGAGACGGAGTTGGTGTGACGGGCAGCATTTGCGCTGTCTGGGCCCTTCAGTACCCGGGGTTTCAAAAGGCCAATCGTGGGCTGATTTATGAGTATACATAAATTGAGGCATGCAATTTTGGAAATATTATGTCTCAGAGGGCCTGTTAAACTTGCCAGGAAACCCGTCAGGAGGTTCAGATTATGCGAACCGTCAGCCAGGATTTTGCAATCACCGGTTTTGCTGCCGCGACGGTGCAGGAGATTTTCCGCGGTGGTGTAATGCATGCAGCAGCGTCTAACTTTGGCATTGCGCCACACCGGTAAAAACAAACGAAAAAGCGCGATTTCCCCGGGATATAGGATCACCTCAGTGATCTTCTGGGTTCATTGCATCCCAGGGACGACTTCCACAGAAGTGGAACCGCCTTCATGCCGTCGATGCAAATCGAATTTCCTTCAAACACGATCTGATCCTACTTCACGATTCCCGAGTTTTACGTTATCTGTGCAAAAGAAAATCTTGGAATAATTCATTCATCGATTCTGAGATATGGGGAGGGCTCTTAACAGGCGCGCAGAAAAATTCACGTCATCGCGCACCATTATTTATGCGGAACCTATTCCTAATATTAGTTTTGCTCTTTGAGTTTTTGCCGAAAAAGACAGTTTAAAACTGTTTTTCGGCCGCATATTACATGCATTTAAAATATTAAGAAGTTTCCTAGACCTTCGCTAAGTCCTTTATCTTCGAACAAAGTCAAAGTTTCAAAAATCCTGATGAAGTCCCCTGAATCTGAGGCATTATTTTTTAATTTGTTAATCTATTCTCCAGAACGAAGAACAACGAAATGATTCCAATATACGGTACCAAAGATTTAAATAGGGCTCGTCCTTGAAACGGTTCGGAATGCTCGGATGGATCTTTTGGCGTAATCACCACAGAAGTCATTATTGTCATAGAAAATTCGAAAAATTTTGGAAGGTCAAGCGCCGAAATTTATTTTCCAACGCAGTATCCCTCTCAAAACTATACAACGTCGTTTTTCAAAAATGCGGTAACTTTTAACTGTGTTTTGATTTCAGAGCTTTGAGGTTAATTTCATAAAAGTACTATGCCCTATGCTTCTATATACGTCACCTTTTTGGGCGATTCTTCAACAAAAAATATGAATCATTTTATTGCAGCGCAGAAGCGGAAGCTTGATTCTCAGAAATTTTCCTCAACGCATCAATTTCGTCAACTCACGTACTGATTAATTAAATTTTATGGGCATTCTTTCTGTCCGTCTGTCCTGTTCGAGAGATGCTGCTGATTCCATTTATGCTTTTTTGAGACATTATTTTTTCTACGATCGTATCGAAGGATCTCATATGAAGAGCGGAATATTTCATTCGAAAGGCTTCATCTGCGGCTCGCGAAATCGAAGACATGGATCAAATCGGAGAAGATTCTTCCAATTTATTTTGAGAGCCAACAGGAGAAGAGCAGATTTTGGCGATTCGACCCGAATACCGTTCTACGCATTCGGACTTCAATGGCATCAGCGTTTCGAATTGTAATGAAATCTCGTTTCTACCAACAAAAAAGTAAAGGTCACCTGGTAAACTTTGGATGCAATTTTTCGAATTTATCCCGAAGCTTCTACTCTGCAATTTCCTTGTCGACCCGGACAGCTGAATCAACAAATAACGGATGAGTCATCGTCATAGGGTAAATACGCCACGTACGTGAACGAATGAGACAAGACCGGATAAATTGAGGCAATGTTTACTTGGGTCTGGCTGTTACGTTTATCTACCAAAAACAACTTTATTACGGCACTCATTTGATTGCAATTTCGTCGGTTGTCTTTGCTCAAAATTTCATTTAAAAAAACATGGACTCCATCGTCTGAAGCAGGGCATGCTTCCTCGATGAGATTTCCATGCATACAGTACTGTGGTCATCAAGTACCATCCTTGGTTTTGATTCAGATTAAGGGTAAACCTGTGTACTGTATCTCTCTTTTATACATTACAAAAATCGCACCGTATTCAAATTTCCGGTTAGTATATTTCGTTTTGATAGTCTTTGGTACTGAATCTTTTTTTAAATACCGTATACAGTTTTCTAAAAATCACACCAAGCATATCAACATTTCCGATCATTTTATGAGTCGTTGGTACCAAACCTAGCTTTACGCTTCCTTTTATTGACAACCTACGGTAACGTTCTCATTCAAGTCCACCCACAATTTAAATTTATCTTCGTTCCGCATTATAGATGATTTTCTTACGTGCGCTGGATAAAATTTTTAAGTTTTAGGGCCTTTTGACATGATGACATATTACTTTTAACTCGTGAGACCCATATAACGTAGGCATAGACACTTCAGATAAAAGGTCTTGTTCATTTTCGTGAAATATTACTTTTTTACGTGAATAACACTCCACCCAGGCTCCTTTCTCATCATTAACTAAAACTTGTGATTACTTTATATGTTCAAAGCTTTGAAAGGATTTAGGACACCTACAATTCAATGAAAAGGTTCTTTCCAAAATCTTTGAAGACCAAAATCAACTGCTAACTCGATATGATTTCTCATCAAAGATTCTCTCTAAATTGTTCAATCAGCTAAACCTTATCTGAGAGCAGGCTCAACACTTATACACTTTAAATTGGGATCAGTAATTTTCATTTTTTTTACCAGGGCAGGGAAGAAAGTGTATGTAATTACATCACTTGTGCAATTGTACCTTTTGGGATGCTTCTTTCCAACATTTTCCATTCTGATGTGATGGAATGTGCTTGGATGAATGTGGGTGGGGATGTGAGGGGGTTTCGATACGGGAACGTTGCTTGAAACTTGTGAACGATGAAAAGTGGAATATAACGCCTGCTGTTCATTTCAAATATAGCTAAATAACATCTTGAAATCTCAGTGCAGTACCATCACTGCTTGAAGAGCCCTCAAGTTCAACAGAACCCTGCGATGTGGTCATTGAATGGGATCAATCAATGATCCTGATCACTGAATTCACCGGCAAATCGATGATGCAACATGAAAATGCAGACCCGTCTTGTTCCGAGTCAGAAAAAAGATAGCTAAAAACGTTTGCTCCAGGATTTCACTAATTTAAAAAAAAGAGACGCTTTCGCGCGTTAACTCTTGGGAATACGGAAACCCCAGGGTTCGTGCTTGGGTTATCTTCAGCTTCTTTCCGGGTGAGCATTCGACAAGCACTGATCCACAGGGAGCTCGTTGAGTTGAAGGTCATGGGACAGGTTCGACAGAAAAGAACGTCACGGATGTCAAGAGGTGTTGGTCCTAGACTTGATCATGTGGCACAGTTAGATGAGATGAGGCTCAACTTCCTCTTCGAAAGATGAAGTAGGTACAGAACGCTTCACGCGACAAAAGTACTGTAATTCGCAGTAAAACCAACTCACGTCGGGAGCGAGTAAACGAGTAAGAGAAATTGTGTTTCATTCACGGAATCGAGGGTAAAAAAAAACAACTCTTCGTGGCATTACAGTATTCTTTCGCAATCCAGAACGGATCGAGATTTGCCTCGCGAATAGAGTTCCCTTTTGTTCCCCTTTTAAGCACGCGGAAAAGTCTGGTGCATCTTCGGACATGCGTCGATATGCGAGACACGAACGCCGACAAGTAAATAACCCAACCCTGCGCAATAAAAAGACGCCCGAAATGAGCTTAAAAAAAGTATGCGTGGGAAGCCAAATCTAATTTTCCACGAGTGCGGACGTGCACCATGCATTCAGGACAACGCATGCAGCGTCGATCAAAACGAGCGCGGGTCAAATTAACCGCGACCAAATAAACGCCAGCTGTTCCGAACCGAATTGTACGTTATTGTAGAACTTCGTACTTTCCACGATTTTCAAGATACGTGCTGACATTTTCTATCTATTTGATGGTTCGAGGTGTTCAAACTGTGAAAGCTTTGAGGCACGCTTAACACGCTCCTGAAATAATTTGCGTTTTCTTTCCCACACGAGGGGTTTCAGAACTCCACGCTCTGTCATGAAAACGGATTCCACCAGTTCCTTTTAAATTTCATGGTCAACTTGATTGTTTACATCTTTACTCAAAATAATCTCCAACGATTCGATCGCATTTCTCGGATTCTTTGATCCGAGACGCGCCCTACACACACCGATTTTGGCACTTCTTTTTTCATTCTACCGCGAAACTGTCAATTAATGAACATGCCATAAAGCAATCAAAAATATTTTGATTTTGGGTCATTACTGGAATAGGTTTGAACGCGTTTCCCGGATTTAAATTCAAGCATAGGAGTTTTCAAAAATTCGGCTTGCGAGCTTTTCTTCCTTTTGCAAACTTGTACTTGCTCAATTCTATGCTTTTAAAAGCGCAAATCAATGCTGATTCATGTTGATTATTTGAGCAGATTTGGTTTATTTCTTTTTAAAATCTGATTGCACTGAGGCCCAGCTGAAAATCGTGGAAAATCGTCAACTCCGGAATAACATGCATGAATGGATTGGTAATGTATGTTGCCTTGGGGACCAGCAATTCCGTTTTTACCGTTTAAATTTCGAATGGCTAAGAACAAAAAATAAAATAATAAAAAATGGTAAATTACAGAAAAATATTCTGGAATGATCCGGTAGTTCAACCTTCTGTAATTTCTAATTAAATAAAAAAATTGAAATTGGAGTCCGCGGGGAAATCAGTCATTCACTGTAAATTTGAATTGCTCGTCGTGTCTCCAGAGGAGTCGAAATTACTTTATGATTTGAATGTGTCGGTAATCCAGCGGAGAATCGAAATTTCCCTCATTCCTGCTGTTCGTTCGGAATTCCGGAGACCAAAAATGTGCTCTGCAATAATGAAAGAAGAGGCATTTGGAGGCCACCGTTCGTGAAGCGATTAGTTGGAAGTGCTGGCTCGTTGTCGATTACTCGTGGTGGAGCAGAGCCATATGTATAGTGGGAAGCACATTCGTATGAGTAAATAATCACAGAAATGTGTATGCTGCGTGGCGAGCTGTCACGGTCGAAGTCACAGAAAGGCCGCGGCAAATTGGATCAAGCCTGATTATACAGAATCAAAGCCGCTGTGAATTGACCACCGCACTTACGCAAGCTCTCCAGAGGATCGTCGTCATAGTCGTCTGGCTCGTCTTCGTACTCCAGCAGTGCGGCCCTCGGACAGGGTTTCTTCCGGCACTCTCGCTTCGCAGTCTCGGTGCAGTCCTCTCCGCAAGATCTGATGCGCACCTGGAAACCCTGAAATAAAAACCCCGGGACCGCATTTCAGCTTGGCGTCTTTNGTGTCTCCAGAGGAGTCGAAATTACTTTATGATTTGAATGTGTCGGTAATCCAGCGGAGAATCGAAATTTCCCTCATTCCTGCTGTTCGTTCGGAATTCCGGAGACCAAAAATGTGCTCTGCAATAATGAAAGAAGAGGCATTTGGAGGCCACCGTTCGTGAAGCGATTAGTTGGAAGTGCTGGCTCGTTGTCGATTACTCGTGGTGGAGCAGAGCCATATGTATAGTGGGAAGCACATTCGTATGAGTAAATAATCACAGAAATGTGTATGCTGCGTGGCGAGCTGTCACGGTCGAAGTCACAGAAAGGCCGCGGCAAATTGGATCAAGCCTGATTATACAGAATCAAAGCCGCTGTGAATTGACCACCGCACTTACGCAAGCTCTCCAGAGGATCGTCGTCATAGTCGTCTGGCTCGTCTTCGTACTCCAGCAGTGCGGCCCTCGGACAGGGTTTCTTCCGGCACTCTCGCTTCGCAGTCTCGGTGCAGTCCTCTCCGCAAGATCTGATGCGCACCTGGAAACCCTGAAATAAAAACCCCGGCTGGCGTAAAGTCGAACCGCAGAAATTTTTTCGTTAAAGGAGCCGCCTTGTCGCCTTTCATGAGAGCCCGCAAAGGAAGTAGGGGCGGACACCCCGCTTTCGTGGGGCAAGGGCAAGGAGAACCGACCGAGTCGAAATAAATCTGATGCAACATCAAACACGGTCGATGCACGGCGGGATTCAGGATATAGACCACTTCGCATATTCAATTCTGGACACGTTTTCTGGTAGGGCAGATGTAATCGCGATGCGGACGAATCTGCCGGATTGCGGATCGGATTTAGGTCTGATGACTTCGGTGTTCGAACGCAATACTTCTTCCGCATCCGGGGAGAAAAATCTCTCCGGTGTTATGAAGGGCATTAATCCAACAATAACGGGGCTTTTCGGAAATGTCTTGTTTCAGCGTTTTCCCGAAATGTGGGCGCTGTCAAATAAAGCGAGGACTATGCTTGCGCTAGCAGAAAGAAAAGAGTAATCTTTTAGTCCCGCTTTTTGAAAGGCCACAGTACGTTCGTAATTAGGTTGTTATTGCCCTGAGAAGCCTTTAAAGAACGATGAACATTTTCCCGAAAGTTGGACGCTGAGTTTATTTCGCTACTAATAACGAACACAATATCGTATGCCCTTTTATAATTTAAAGATCGAATTGCTCACAATTTAAAAAATTGATTTAAAAAATACGGAAAATCAAAGGAAATATGTTGGAAGGATCCGATCATTCAACCTTGTGTATTACTGTAATTAAATAACAAATTTAAAATTGGAATCAGCTCGGTTTAGTCTGTAGGAGATATATAAACGTTATGTCATATTATTTAAATTTTCCACGAAAGGCCTTTAAAGAGAGAGCTTGCAAAATAACACCTGCGACTCAAATAGTGCGAGAACTATGCTTGTCTTTACGTCTTTCTCTCTTTCTTAGAAGATCCAGGGGAAGCACTTTCCGGTGTCGTTACAGACATTAATTCAAAAATAACTGGGCTTTTCGAAATGTCTTGCTTCAAAGTTTTCTCTAGAATTGAACGCTGAGTTTATTTCGCTTTCGACGCACAATCTTTATTAGAAATAATAGTTTCATATCAAGCTGAAGAAATATGAACATGTAGTTTTTCCATAACAATACTCGAAAGGAATATAGGACTGGTTCCTTCATACAGAAAAAGTATGAGCGGTACAATGGAATACTGTTCTGTACCTCTAAAATCACGTTTTAACATTTTTGCTGCAAAATGTTTTCTGGTCTCGGTCAAGGAGGACCTTCTGTCAATGTTTTCGCATCTAAAATTTAAGTAACTCCCTCGAATACATTCTTTATACATTTACGTTCGTTTTATACGGTTGAATCTTGCCAAGATAGTGCCATTTTCCTAAGTCAGAACCTCCCTATATAATTTAAAATGTCAGTTATTTTTTATCAGTTTCTTTAGTTTAATGAAATTTAAATCTCTATAACTCGAAACTTTTTGGGCCAAAGCTTCCTTAATAAAACTCCTTAGTAAGCCCTTCTGCATGGTCATTCATTCCTGGGCTAAATTAAAAAGACACCTCTTATACAGAGAAAAAAATTTATTCACTTTATCCTCCTCGCAAGGGATTAGACATCTTGCTGCATATAAAACATCTACGAATATATAGTGAAGTTGTGATATTTTGTCTGGAAAATCATTTCCATTGATTAACCCACCCGAATGAAGCCAAATTCTCTAGGTGGAAAGCCCTAAATGGAATTTTCTGGAATTGCTTGAAATTTGCCTTGAGTAGATTAAACTGCATAACATGTTTTAATTTCAGTCCCTTGGGTATCTTTGTAGAGAGAGCTGTAATGGTGAGAGAGAGAGGGGGAGAGAGAGAGATCGCGTACCGTACTGTATTGTAGAGCAAGAGCAGTGTTCCCCAACCTTTTTGCTTGCGGACCGACAAATTTTAACAAAAATATTTTGCGGACTGGCAAATTGTCATAACATTTTCTGTGGACTGGCAAAGTTCCATACAATTTTTGAAGACCACGACACTTTTTTAAAATACCTGCCATAAAGTTCTCAAAGCAAAACTTGTATTGCAAAAATTAAGTAAAGAACTGATAAACAGCTATATATTTTGGAATGTCTTGAAAAAAAATTTGAAAGCTGAGCTGCAAGAAAGGCTTCCAAAGATTCAAAACTGAAAATAATGTATTTCAGACAAGTGAAGACATGTCTGAAGGGTACAGTGTAGTATGAAGAAAAGCTAACTTATATTTTTTCTCAGATGATTTCAACTGCCATTTCTTCTGGATTTTTGGATAATTAAGTATAACAGGCTTTATTACTACCTTCTCTAAATTTAGGAATTTTCTCGCGGACCGGCCAAAAACTTTTGCGGACCGGCGCTGGTCCGCGGACCACGGGTCGGGGAACACTGCTGTTAAGTATATCGTACTGATAGCATTTACTCTAATAATCATAATTCTAACAGAGACACTGATGATGCTGCAAAATTTCTAAAATATGGTTTCACAAACCTGGCCACAGGTGACAGTGCATGGGGACCATTTCGACCAGGCAGACGAGCGCGTTATTCCGGAATGGTGGCCGATGTCGACTTTGAGCCAGAGATCATCGCTGCCGTCGTTTCCTACAGCGGCCGACGCCGGAGACGGCGTCGTCGGCGCCACCGTCACGTTTTTGCGCTCGTGCAGGAATTCGATGACGACCTCAATGTTGGGGTTGATGCCTGATGGATCGTAGCGTTGGCGCTCGTAAGTATCTGACCGCCCGAAACCCGGGTCCGTGTTTGACAGGAGACGGGTCGCCTCTTGCAAAGAGGCGCCTTGAAGGTCCTCCAAAATGACCTGCCTCGACTTGGCTTCCACCAAGCGGTTCTTCTCCGCTACCACGTCTCCTAGTGCACGGCGCACCCTTTGTTGCAGCGACATCCTATTGGTCTGTGAACACCAAAGAAGATCCCATCTTCTTGAAACAATTGTCAATCTGACGAAGTGCTGTAATCGAATATTCTCCCCTTCGCGGAAAGCCGAATGCGATGAATTTCACGACGGAAATTAACGCCCGTCGAAAATTGTCTTTAATATACTGTATGCAATTCCATCAAGGTCAATTACATGTTTAGAGTCACCCGAAACATGTGCCCAAAATGGCTCTGAAATTTATTCACCGATCAACTAGAATATGCTTCGTGTCAAAGGCTTCACTGCTTTTGCAGAAATGGTGGTTCTGGTGATCAGCTTCATGAACTCCTGATTTTACGAATTCACAAGCACAAAATTCGTTTGATTTGAATTGTATGACTTTTCATCGACGTGTCGCTGTCTAAAATAAGGTGGCTCCGAAAAAAAATTGCCGCCTGAAGCACCATTGGCGAGGGAAGTTTAATTCTCAAAAATCGCTTCAACCATGCAATTTGAATCACGTCGAATCGTTTTTTTTATTTCATGAAATTATTGGTTGCCCAGGCTCAGAATTCTGTGATTCAGTTTGTCATAATTTGATATTGTTATCTTCAGAAGGGTATATTGCATTTCCAAAATTCTAAATTTAGTCAATCAATTTTAGATTGAGTGTGTGAATTTTCATTCGGAAAAATTAGCGCATCAGATTTTGTGCGTTATTTAAAAAAAAGTTAGATTTTGCATGCAAGGATGCTCCGACTCCGAGTGCCCGTATTTCGAAAAAATTTCGAAGAGGTATGTCCCCTCTTCGAAGAGGTATGTCTAAAATGCCTATCCCACGAAACGCTTTATAGGTTTCATGCACATGAATTTGATGGCCCAGTCATTTGAGAAATTCTTCCCCATCTTCATCTACACCCAGTTACCCAACTTCGCCATACATTTGAACACAATATTTGAAGCTCAAGGATCACCGGCGGAAAGTTGTAGCATGCTTAGACCAAAGAAAGAGTATGGCATCCGGAATTTTAATTATATCAGAAGGATCTTGCTTTACTCTTGCATGAACAACCATGCACCACAGAATTCATCGATAACTTACAATAAAATTTGCGTGCCTTCGTTAAATAGATTTAATGTATGCAGCAAGTATAATACTGATTTCATTTCGGAAGTTCTGTTATTCAGACGAAAAATAACATTGGTCATGCTCGGCCCGTTCTCGTTTCTCACAGGAATAATTAATTAGATATCCTTCCAGATGAAAAAACAGAGATATTCGACTTAAAATAGCGCCTTTCTATACAGGCATGAAGATCTTTGAATTTTTTATAAGATCATCGGCAGCTACTCCCCTTTGTTCGAAATCTTATCTCAGAATCAAGGTCTCGTCATGATTGGACGTACGGTACTTGCATCAGTTGACGTCACGCCAATTCCATTTGATGCGGTGAATCTTTGCCGAAGGCCGAGTTTGAATGTGGAAGCAGCTTTGAAGGAAAAACTATATTTGCACAGTAGGGCAATCTTTAAAAATATACTCGGGTGGACCGAAATCAAGAAAATGTAAGTCCTACATATATGTATCAACCGATGAGTGTCTCGTATTGGTTTAGAAAAAGTTGACAGTAGAATATAGCAGCGCAGATATTTGGTAAGCCTACCTGTGTTTCCACTTGTAATCATACCTACGCGCATTACTGAAGGTTTAAGTTCGTATTCCAGTGGACAATTTCAGTGTAATAAATGATCCCTGTATTGCATAGTAATTTTTTCACGAAATCCAAGGTTTCAGGTTGTCATCCTCTTTCCGGTGGAATCCATTAATCGCCGCTCACCTTTAGCCAACTTGAGTGCGTGTTTCCCAAAGGAAACTATGTATTTTATGAAGAGATCTGGAGCTGCCACGACACATTTCAATGAATATAGAAAGGAACTCTTTTCAAGTTTTGAAATTTACTCGTTCCACAAATTTACAATTGTGCTTTCAAGCATGGAACGCAATTCTTTGACAAGATCCGCAGCAAATTCTAAAAAAATTATATTTATATTGCTTTAATTTCTTCATTTAATCAATGCTAAGTATAGAAGAAGATACAAGCAGAATCTGGGGTATTTTTCTTGGTGGTGTAATCAGTAGTGGGAATCATCAGTTGAAGTTTGGGTTTTTCAATCTAAAAAAAAAAAAAATGAACCAGTTACCGGCACATGATTATGTTGCACGCTTTTTTTTCACCCTGAAGCTTCTTCGGGAGCGACCTTTTTTTTAATCAAGAGGACAGAGAATTGAAGTGAGCCAATAAACTCAATACAGTAGCACAGAACGTATACAATATAGATTTAGGCCTATATAGAAGAGAAAGGTTTTAGGAAAAGGGCAATTGTTTCGTCCTGCGGAGGAACAGCAATGAATGCCCTGAGGCGGCTTACGCTCCGAGCATTTCCCTCGAAATCTGTTCTTCCGGTGATGGCACTGGCAGAAGAAATGAATGGTTCCCAGAGAGAGTCGACTTTTCCACAAATCCACCTGTCGCGTAAACACAAGGACAGATGATGTACCAGCGAATAATTATGCTTGATTCGCGTTCCATGACGGCTGTCAGCTCCCTGATAATGCCCGAACGCCGCTGAAGTCCCCAGCGGACGCGCGCATTAATTATCGCGATAAGTATCATCCCAGGGAAATGATCGCGTTCATTACTGTCTCCTGTTCGCTGGGGCCAGGTTCTCGGTAACAAGCCCCGGGACTCGAGTTCTTAATCACTTCCGCCGATTCCTTTTTCCCTGCATCACAGCGTCTCCCGTGTGAAATTTTCGTGGGCCAGTCGGGCCGGCTGCAGAGTTACCAACGCGATAACATCACGAGCCTCCGACTCGCGGAGCCGGAATTGGTTGAGCGTGTCTCAAAAGGGCGCATCCAAATCTACACATGCCAGGACACCCTATCTCAATAAAATTCAAGCAAATAAAACCCCATGCGAACAGAAAGTAGCTCAATAAAAATCGCTTTTTGAGGAAACAAGGCACTACGTTTTTTGAAAGCTCCACTTGTACAGTATTAATTTTTGCCGTTTTTCTTTGAATATAACCTCGATTAGGTGGTGGTCTCATGATTTTGACCAAGTTCATGAAAAATCAACGAATAAAATGAAAATAATTGGATAAATTTGACGAAATCTAGCTTTACGTTCCCAAAAAATATCGGTTGCCTTAATTCACATTTATAAGACGACATCAAATTACAGTATTAAAACGTCACGAAGTAAACATTTTCTAGGCAATAAAACATATGTCACAGGACGTGACTCAATCTACGCGGGTGCTTTCGGGTTTGAAATGTAAAGCATGGATATCAGTAGATAAATGCAGACAGGTTTCGTTGAACAAACAAGGTATTCAGACAAACTTTCAAGACGATCAACCGAACCTCGGAAAACTGCATCATTGACTTCGTTAAAGTTTTGTCGGTGCTTGATTTCTAAGAAAAATTTTCTGCACAAGTATTGTACTTCTCGGTACTTCCCTGCGTTTGACACGCCCTATTCTAGAAGCACCGTTTTGATACACGCAATTTTGCTGCACGCCCTCTTCAGACGCATTCAGTGGCTTGCTTGGTAAGCGCGAGTCTTGACTTATTTTCTTGAGCTTTTATTCTTCCGAATAATTACTATCATTAGGATAACCTTGTGATGAAAGTTTCCATGGAGATTAACCAGACCCAACCCAAGTGAATTATCGTGTGTTGTTGAGAAACGATCCTGCACAAGTGCTGTTTCTTGCTCCATAGTCGGTGTAGTATCATATCAACAGAAAATTATTTGAAAGGAGTACCGTACTGCTTTCGGTAAGCGTCGTTTTGTGGCGCAATTTTGTTCTGATGTTGAGAAACGATTCTGCACAAGCGCTGTTCTTTATTCATAAATATTTCCCACAGTATTTCGAAAAATAGCTTACAAGTGTGCTGGTTTTGGTATGCGCCGTTTTGGGACGAGAATTATCCTTTGATGTTGATGAAAAGTTCTGCACAAGCGTTGCTTTGTACTCTATTGTCTATACACCATTTTTAAAACATTGTACAGGTGGACTCTCTCTACAATGAAATTCAAGGGATAAGGAAAGACTCAATTGTAGAGAGATTTTGTTTTAGAGAAACCATATAACAGTGCTACCCAGCACACAGTCTATATATCCAGCAGATATGGGCTAGCCAACAGAGACACTTCAAATGCCCTTTGGACCCTTCTTTGCAATTTTCAAAATCTTGAAAAAAATAATATAAAGTCAAGTTTTTGATGCACAGAACTATATTAAATTTTACGCTATTCATTTAATTAAATGGGAAAATCCAGAGCCTCTTCGAAATAAATTTGCCATGGACAAATTTCTTAAAAGCCTTGAAATAAATCACAAAAAATTCCTGGGGCTTTCAACTGAGAAATTTATCGAATTGCAATTTAACCTCCCACAATTTAACCATCCCAAAATGTGATGGTCGAATTTGCTGGGAGGTTGACTCGCAATTCGACCTCTGCTTTGCAATTCGACCTCCTGCAGCCACTTTTCTAGTGTATTTGATGATGTTTCTTAATTTTTCAGTGTCTCGCAATTTGACTACTTTGCAATTCTGGGGCACAACCTGTATGAGCAATTGACAAGAAGTTTGGGCTCAGTCTTCAAATGCTGTATAAAAACCCTTTGTGAAGTTAAGGACAGGTTTACAAAGCAAAAATGCAACAGCTTTTCTGCTCTACAAATTCGGATTTTTCAAAAGCATCCACATTATTTGTGGCATGCTCTTCCTTTGTTCAGCACATCTTTTTATCATACATTTCCGCAATATATATTTCGAATGGTTGAATGAGATCTGCATTATCGCATTGTTTTTGCAACTGTCATAAGCCAGTTTAAAAAAAATATATATATATATATATATCTTCAATTGCGGCCTGCAAGAACTCTCCATCTCTGCAATGCGGCCCTTGGCCGCATCTGAGTTGATTATCACTGCCCGATACCATGGGAACCCCATATGGGACCAAAATAAAAAATAGGCTATACAGTAAAGAGAAAATCGTTATAGACGAGATTATTGTAGAAAGAGTCCACCTGAACTGTACGAGTATTTTACAAGAGTGCTGCTTTCGGTATGCGCCGTTTGGGACGCGTTCAACCGTCGGGTTACTCCGAGTCGCAAGTCCCATCGGTTCCCAGCGACAGGTGTCGTGAGTTATTTATACCCCAACGTCATTAACTTCCAGCCGGGAATCGTCCGGGATGCTGCGGGGAGAGCGGGAAGACACGGGGCGTTTTTATCAAGATCGAGCCGGGGAGGCCATTTGTATATCAACGACACCGACAAAGACGAGTGAAGCGACATGCAAGTGGCCTTTGTTTCTTCCGCTGGATAATGAAACATGCATGAGTGACGAAAACGAAGCCCAGCAACCGCCCGAGTGTAATTATCGCGGAATTACGGACCCGCGACTTGAGAAACCGTGAGCAGAAAATTGGAACCGTAACCGAGCCCGGGTCTTGGCTCCACGAGTCGTCGCGACGAAGGCGTGATTCATTTTTCGCCACCCACAGGAGGCCCAGTAAAAAGAAAAAAAAAAAAAAAAGGTAAAAAGCAGCCGGGTTCTGTTGCAGCTCGGGGTGGGACTTCATTAAGCGACCGAGCTCAGCGGAATCGCTTCATTAAAATCCGTAACTGATTTGGAGCCCCACTAGGAATCA
Organism: Notodromas monacha; assembly: GCA_905338405.1. Classification (NCBI taxonomy): domain Eukaryota; kingdom Metazoa; phylum Arthropoda; class Ostracoda; order Podocopida; family Cyprididae; genus Notodromas; species Notodromas monacha. Next base: position 35,340 of record CAJPEX010000320.1, read on the forward strand.
CGAGTTCACCCGTCAAGAGAGTCCCAGAACCAGACCCATCCTCGTCTGCCAGTGCAGGGCTTTTAAATTTTCTTTTTGGGTATAGCACGACTTTTAAGGCTTGCCAGTACTCATGTACCGTACTCATCTCGTGGTTGTAGCATTCGGAAGAGTACCACTTGTGTAGGTCACTTCCTGGCTTTGGGGCTGGAAGTCTATCGTCATCAAGCGCTTGACCAAAGTTGAGGGCATTTCGTTTACTACTACCATAAATTGTGATCTAAAATTATGTTTTTAAAAACCTCGTTGACGTACGGAATTTATTTAATGTATGAACATCTGCGGGTGTACGTTACACGCGGAAATCTGTCATTAAATGCATCTGAACACTGTTGAAACGTGCATCTAAATTTTGTGTCTTCAGCTAAGAAATATTTTCAGTGTAGTGTACGTTATTTTTGACTGTACAACAAATAAAAGTGCAAGACTTTTGTTGTAACTTGGTTAGTAATGTATGCAGGATCTGCAAGTCAAAAAATTTAATTACTGTACTGACAAATGAAGCCTTGGATGAACATCTTTGTCTGTTTTTTTCGTTGGGAAAGTTTGATCCCATTTCATCATGATGAAGACACGATGCAATCAGGAATGGTAAAAAAACCAGTCATATTAATTCACGGTTTTTTTTAATGCGGAGGGACGTTATTCCTTGGGTATCATCACAAAAACATCACATTTCATTTTTTTAGGATGTAGATCTTCTGAGTTCATTTGACATTTTCATCCCCCACTTCCCAAAAACTGGTTTAGGGCCTCTCGGCTGAATATTTCAACAGGTGCATTCACAGTGAAGTCAGGCTCATCAGAAATATTTTTGGTACCCATAAAAAGTTAAATCTCTCGCATCCATACACTTTCAAAAAACCACAGCATCAGTTTTAAAACTGTTTCTATGTGCGGCTTCTTGCATTTGATTTTTTTGCGGGTGGTGGGCTGATTCTGACGAAGGAACCACTAAAAAAATGTGAGCCCTCCCTCTCCGAGAAGTCATATTTTTGCCAAGAAAAACATCAGTTGTTCTTTCACTCAGTCGTTGTCGACCTGCACTCTGGGCAGGAAAGGATGCATTTTTTTAGTATAAATCCAGCGTAAGTACAGTACTGTAACTGAAAAGCTTAGTTATACTGTACTGCATTCCGTTCCAATGACGAATCCACCATGATTTTCAAAACTTTCGATGAATCACTATGCACTAGCAAAATTTCCATACTCTTATGCAGAAAAAATACGGCATTCCAAGACTGATGCAGGCGCCCGAAAGATTTCTGCCGGCTCCGATGAAATTCCCTGCAAATTTTCATCGGCCCAGCAGGAAGGTTGTGAAACACACGGCTCATCTGAGGCATGGAAGAGAAAGTCTGACGCAGGGTAGCCCATGAGAGAGCGGTTCATACAGGTACAGTATTTATGGTTGCGTCGCCGGGCAGAAGCGAAACCCGGGTACGGTATCCCACCCAGCGATCACCCAACCTATGCCCTTCCGCGAGTGTCGTTCTTGGAAGTGAAGAAGAAAACAAATCAGGGATCGAGCTTAATTAAGGCGCCCTCGTCGCTCGTCAATCGCCAACGCTGTCCTATATGTTCCGCAGCGGAAGCCCGCACTCGCCGTCCACGCGCGAAGGAAGGAACATAAACACCGGCGTGAAATTTATTCGGCTTTGTTTTCGCAACGCCCGGGCCTCGGGATTGATATTTAAATTCGCTCCGTGCCGAGATTCGTTTCGGTTTCGAGACTCTTTTCTTCTCCCGTCAAGAACCCGAGAATCGCGTCTGAAGGAAATTTTTCACGAGCCTAGTGGGGAGTAAATAAGAGAAATGAGATCCAGTCCCCAAGGTTCCGACTTCCCACGGAATACGGAATTCTCTCGTCCAACATTTTTTTTTATGGGTGGGGGAGGTCCGTAGCAATTAAAAAACTGGGTAGGGGATCATATATGGAAGAAGGCCCCTCAGGAGAAAAGAACAAAAAAACCTGTTGCCCACAAAATAAGTAGAAAAGAAACTCCAGCGAGCGCAACAAAACCGAATCTTATTCACCCTGTGGTGGAAAACATCGCAAAAAACGATGATCTTCCCACAAAAAATCCGTTAGATCGACCTGGAACCTTTGAAGCACCAAATAATGTTCGAAAGTGTGTTCCGGGCGCGAAAATTCGGATGATCATAAACGATGTAATGGATACTGTACTTCAAAACCTTTCAACATAAGCTATTACGGAAAAATAGGAAAATTATCTAGTTTGTTTCGGTTTTCTGCGAATTTATGCGAACTTCGCCCGATTCGTCACATGGCGATCATGTTCCGCAGCCTGATGAAGATGAATTACTTTGCAGAATGTACAGGTAATCAGGAAAGTGCCTTTTTGTGAGCTGCTATCCCGAATTTCCGAGTCAAGGAACCGCGCTTCGGTTTTCCATCAATTCATGAAATTCAGGAATTGCATATTTTTCCGGATATTTTTTTCCACGATGAGGGATCTGCTACTGTATTTATCAGCCGCGGAAGTTTTTGAAAAGTATCAAAAGATACTAATTCGAGTTTGGTGAGACAGAAAGAGCGTGAAATAGAAAATTCAAAAATATATAGCAAAAATATCTTGCGAGTCACATAACAGGTTCTGCTGTCACTCATATCAACACTATTTATTTCACATTCGGGTGACCTTCCGTGATGTATCAATACAGTATCTTTACTTGAAAATTATTCGCTTTAATTGCATCCGTTTCCGCAGCATCGAAACAATTTAGGGATAAAATCAATTTTCGAGTCGATCATATTCACTGAATGTACCGCACTTTTCGGATCAATTTTGACTCGAAAAAAAGAATGCGTATCAGAGCAGACATTATCTTCCGTGAGCTTTCTAAATTTTAAATCAGGGGGATTTCCGAATAGTTACATTAAATCATTCGTAACTCCTCTCCGCATTGAGTATACAGTATATTCAGCAACCGTACTGCTAATGGGGATCACTCTTAAGTCTAATCTAAACTAAGCCAAAAAATGAGCATACGGAATGCAAATATGAGAAAGCTTCCGACAATTTTTGTCTTTTTTCAGGTGAAAATTATCTCTAATGTAGTTTGCGAATTAAAATTTGTTTTAATAACTTTAAACGGAGTCTTCATTTGCAGATTTCCATTCCGATGCATTATTTTACTATGAATCTACGATGACACTCGAAAACTGACGAGATTTTTGTGGCAACCGGTAGGATAGTACCTGACAAAGCATGAATCAAACGACCCGGTGTCCCATATTCGTAAGTCAACTCGTTATTATTATTAATTTCTTATGTGCAGGAGAATCTTTTCTCTTACAACAAATGCGAATGCCGTATTTCTATATTCACGGGATCAGCAAGACATAACTTCAGCTCTATTAGCATGATCAACTCGAGGACAATTCAACCGCCTCAAAGAAAAATAATCTTGAAAAGCCAGTATAGATTTCTAAATTTCTCTGAAGGGTGGTAAAAGAACCCTTCCGAAAATGTGAAATGCGGAGGCTTCGCGGATGGGTTATTCTCAAAGGTTCCTCTGGGACCAGAGCACGGCAAGCAGCCGAATTAACGCGATTTGCATCACGAATGACGAAGCACAGACTGGGATTGACACACGTATCCTCTCTCTGCGCCAGAATTCATTAGTACATCTTCGTTCACTCCGACACGTGTAGTGCAGTACAGTACTTCTGGTTAAGGATCTGTGCGGATTCACAGGTTCCCACGGTTTGAAGCCCACTGGCTTCCGCTTCTTAACCAGAAATAACAAAAACATATGTGAAAATAAATAAAATTATGACACACACGCGAGGCAGGATTCTCCAGGGAATGCAGTATTTCGAGAAACAGTGTTTCCTGGAGGAGCAAGACGAATACATTTCGAACTCTTCCACCAGTAAATCTCAATGCGTTGATGGGTAAATACTCGGACACGGGCAGAAAATTACAGCGGGTTGCTTCACCGTGATTTCGCCACGCGGTAGCCGACATGCAAATGAGTCTTCTTGCAACATCTTGCCGCGATTTTCGCCGATTGTTCGCGAAGAACGAGCAGAAGGAAAGTCCAGGGTTCATCCGACAGCTCTCCACGGCTGTGAGTCTGTTTCACAGGGAACCCTTGGACTCCTGTCGTCACGAAACGAACCTGAAGGGCGGAGGCGCATATATACGTGGCATCGCTGGGGCCTGCGCAGTTGGGCCACTCACGTGAGCGTCGCGTGCAATCCTCACACTCGACCATGGTGAGCATGAGCAGCTCACGACGAGCAATTGTTCACCAGGTCTTGTTCGATGCACCCTCAGCGTGGGTTCCCTTTGCACTGGGTGCTGGGCTCTGTGCACGCTAATTGGGCGAGTTCTCTTGACACAGGTCGTGAACTAATAAAGGCGCTCGAAGACAGATACGCCTGATGCTGTAATTTCAAGGTGCCAGGGCAGCTGAGCATGCTCCGAAACAACGCCATAGTCAGAGCGGGGGATTTTTTCATCCCTGCATAATTACTTCATTTGAATCATTTTCACTAGACAAAATTTGTGCGGATACCCAACAATCTAGATGGATGATCCTCATAAGGAAAAACGCATGCCGGTGTTCACAAGCAATTGACTCATTTTGAGCTTTTTCCCAACAAACTTCACGGCATTTTCGTTATTCAAATAAGAGGAATGAACTTTTAGTTTTAATGTTTGAGCTAATGTTCGAGGTCAAACATTTTCAAATGAGAAAAATGCTCAGGTCTTAAAAAAGTGTTTTTATATCTTTCTAAAATCATTTTAAATGTCTTCAAGGATAGGCTTTTTGTAGCAATTTTTGCATCCTTAACAAGTAGAAAATTTCAATCGGATCCGCTGTAGCTTGTTGATAATAGATAAATCATGCGAAATAACAATCTAGCAAACATTCCCCGCATCGTGAATGACATTACAAAACAGATTAGTTTAGGCATGCTGGAACTAACTGTAACTTGTATACTGTATTACAGTAGTTCGTCTTTACACGCTGAAAAAGAATTTATGCTAGATTTTGACCAAATGATTTCCTCAGGTTTTTTAAAATCATTTTTTGTTTGCTGGAATGTAATTGCATAATTAAAAGAAAAATAAAATCACAACCAATTTGTTAACATAACAATGCTATAAGAGTGTAAATTTTTAATAAATAAGAGGCTCGACAAAATTTTACTAATTTTGCTAATTTTATTTACGCATTAGACTGGCTTACAGGAGGATGCAGGTGCCTGTGCTGCTTTTATCTTCGATGATTTGGCAGAACGGTGATTTTTGCAAGCATTTTTATTGATCACTGCATGCCATTGATAAAAATTTCGCGAGTTGTTTTGGAGGACGACATAATGTGACAGTTTAAATAATATAATATTATATTATTAAATTATTTTTATCATGACATTTAGCACTTGACACAAAGGTAGATACTGTATGTGACTACTCGAAAATAAAACCTTTTGATAATTCAGTATCATGATATGTCAATAGAACTCATCTCATTTTATGCATGAACAATTGATTCATCAAATAGTCATACGTATTTTTGCAGCCTCTTTAATGCGACCACGCAGCTCGTTTAAAATTTTGAAAGAAAAGCATCTGCTCATCAATTTCCACTAATGTTACAATAATAAGCAAATTAGGGACTAAACAACAGCCGAGCTCTTCGTCGGATGCATTCACAGCTTATGCCTAGCATATAGTTTTGAATCGTTTATGTCTTTATGAAATAATGAATGCGACTAATAACGAAGCACGCATCTAGCGCTTTAAATAATCATATGCGTGATCCGTGCCACATTGTCGACAGGTGAAACCGCATTTCTTTGCTGCATTATGAAACGATAGTCAATCGAAACTTTGGCAATGTATATATTTTCCTAGACACGGCATTTCCGGAGCATTTTTTGTGAAAGCGAAAAAATGTGAACTTTTAATCGCGACCCCAAATAACGGCCTCCGTGGTTAATAAATCATTTATTCAATTTATGGGTAACAAGTACCGAAGCAACAGAGGGATTCAGAGGAGAAAGCAGTTCTTGAAATGCGGGGAATTGGAGGAGAGATTTATAAAGCTGTCCAATTTATTTACGCAGCTGTTCGCCACACGGCGATGATCAAATATCAATAAAATTTTGCACCAAAAGACGAAAAGACAAACCTCACTAGCTGCCCTTTCTTCCATTATTACGTCCATGTAAAGGCACAGTTTCTGACTTTTCCGCAAACATTACAAAATTAACTACACTATCTACAACAGCATTCAATTCCTCGAACGCGCAAAAATTTAAAATTAATAAGTACCGGTACATAAAAACGGCTTTTATCGGTTCAGTGCATTTCCGTTATGCCTTCATTCGTTCTGTGTGTTTCCATCTTGAGGATCGTGTTATACATTCACATCATTGTGTACAGTTTTTTGTGTCCATCATTATCATTTGCTCTTCGTTAACTTGGAGGACTATATGAAATGGACTCGTGGGAAACCAGTCTAATAAGCAGGATTTATTTTTGCTTTCATCATCGAACCAGTTTCTTCGCAGTTTCCAGCTTCTTTAAAAAAATCGGTCTCGTGTAAGAAAATACAGTACAGTTCAGCTTGACATATTTGTTTACCTTTTATATATCGCAGTAATAAAGGTTACAGAGAGGATTTTCGGTCTAGATTTCAGACGGCTCAGATGTTTTGAAGAAAATTCTGCAAAGCGCATCAAGAAGCGTGACATAAAAATTGCATGAAGCCCGGGATTTTTCCTCGCTCTGCGGATCGTGGCAAGCTTAGAACTGCTGTACTGTGTGCTGGAATTCGGATCCGAGAAGAAAAAAAGCCTCGACGGAAGCAATAATAGCGAGAAAACGGGAGGACGAAATTGAGGGCTGAGAGGATGTGAAAGACTTGGAGCCAGGCAACGTGTATTTATTCTCCTCATATCCCCGAAGGAGAAAGAGGTCAAGAACTCACCGGAGAAGCGCTGACGGCGTGCAAGGCAACCGCGACGACCACAGCCAAGATGATGACGTTAATTCCAGCCACCGGCATCCCGAGCATCTTCTCAACGTCCCACGCCTCTTCAGCGAAGCATCGTTCGACAAAGGAATCGCGTTCCAGGGACTCGATCGATCCACTGCGACACTCGACCTCACTTTTCCCTCCGCCGCTCTTCACCCCATCATTCCGCACAATTTTAGCCGTATTGCTTTCGGTTCGTCGACTCCTGGGCGATGAAAGCGAGAAAATGAAAACAAACAGACACACACACAGAAAAAAAGGATCGGATGCGGTCGACCTTCATGTGCACGGTCGCGTGATCAAAGGCATGCACAGCACGTCTTGGTGATAACAGATGATCCGACGCTCATTAACAGAGAACTAAAGCGATCCGCGGCCGAAAAGGAAACGGACATTCCAGGCACAGGGCGGGCGCGGGATACGAAAAAAAAAATTATCGCGTCGAGTTATCGCGGTTTCATTAAAGGCGGCGAATTACGTAGCGCACGACGTTGTGGCTCCGATCGAGTCCGCCGCCAGCTGACCGAACTTCGCCGCCGACTGGCGCCTTTTGTCTTCTGTGTATTTTTTCGTGTCTTTTCTGAGCGGCGGCTTGGGGGAAAGAAAGATACCACCACTGTTTTTTTTTTTCCCGCAGGGTTTAGAATTGAATTCCAACGCAAATTTTTCCGCATCAGACACAAATCACTCAATTTTCAAATTCCGTTAATTTTCATGCACCTAAAATCGAGAATAATTTCACTCGCACTTCGACTTGTTTTTCATTACATAACAGGTATACTGTATGTACATCAAAAACTCCATCAAGTCCAGGGATGTGGATTCGGAGGTTCGAATGCTTAATTTCTGTCAATCGGGCATCGGAAAATCAATGATAGCTGTCCAGAATAATGGAACATGTCTTCCGCAATCTTCTAGCATAAAGTCAATTCTCGATGCAATTGAGATGAATTGCTCGAAATTTAGAAAAATAACACAATGTCCTTATGATGCCGAGATTAAAATCAATCTGTCAACTTATTTTGTTTGAATAAATTTATGGAACGGGCAAACTTTAATACGATTACTAAAAAAGAATTGAATTAGCTCACATTTTCACTTCCTCTTGAGTTATGTTCCTATCATTCATTAGCAGCTCAAATTCTAGTTATCATCCGGATGCAACAATAATAGGCAAGATTAAATTTTTTCAGGAATCGTCGTGCTTTTTATCCCCTTCTATTACATTGACAAATGGAATGGAATTTCAAAGATTGTGTTACGCACAGTACGACATAATCTGAGACACCATCGAATCGAAGACGTCATCGTTTCCACGAATAATCATTCCAATGTTTGAGAGCTTATCACATGAAGCTAGTATCTGAGTAAATGCAATCTGTTACTCTTCCATCATAAAACTAAGATGAAATTTAAAATTGCGAAGAAAATAGTATGTAAAAAGGTGGTCCGACTCGCTCCACCTCAGGGATGATGGACAAATTGTCGACAGTTATCTGTTGCAAGCAAGCTGCAAAATAACGAATGTAGGAAACCATGCATCAAATGGAAGAAGTATTGCGAAGGAAGGTAAATAAGGAAGGGTAAACCCGAAGGTTGGAATTCCCTCGGGTCTTCGAAGAGACCGCCATTTACTTCGGGTAGAATTGCATCGAGTCCTAAATATAAACTCGAGTAAGAAATTTTGATGAGACAAGTGACACAGCAGGGTGCTCGTTCTCCCACCTCCGCAGAACCCCAGATTTCCGACCGAATCGGTCACGCAAGTTTTTTCGTCTCGAAAAAGAACATTTCTTCATGGTCTCGAAAGAACCGTGCGTGATAGGTCCGTGCGAAATCACAGGTACGGAGCAGTTCCAAGGATTTTAGTTTTCCTCGGAAAAGTAGAACCTACCGCATTCAGTCTACCATTGTAAGTGAAGTGCAGTAAAATTCCACAACAACTGATTTTTTTTCATCATAATTATTCTTGTTTCTAGGTTACAGCCCTTTCTCCGTAGTAATGCTTTCTCCATGTTATAAAAATCTCGTTTTAATAAAAACTAATTTTCACCAGGAATATCAGTTTAACTTATTTTTAGCCTTGATTTGCGAATGAGTCATCTACACTTGTTGTCCATTTTCTCACAAAAAAATGAGAGAACCCAACATCGGCAACATTAAAAGCCCACCAAAAATGGAACTGCTAGTCTCTTTTCCATACAATCTCGAATTGAAGGAGGTATGAATTTTTTCAGTTTCATTTTAGGATTTCGAAATGGGTCATTCGTTTTAAATAAATGTACGTTTGAAAGAATATTTTCGATTTCATTTCAGGGAACGTACACATGTAAATGAATGAGTCATCTTCTTATGCATGTATTTTCTTCGTTTCAGTAGCTAATATTCCAGTAAAAACAGCACAATTTTAAGAGATTTGACGCATCAGGGAAGATTTAAAATAATTGCTGATTCTGCATTTTCCTACTTCTTTCATTAAAAGATTCAAAATAAGTAAAACTCTCCAAATATCGGTTGTTGAAACATTATACAGCATTAATCACCTGTTTCCCAAACAATTTCAGTCATAAATTCACCAAAAAAAAATTTCATATATAACGAATTTTTCACAGGCCTCTGTATGAGGGTCCATCGGCAAGAGATTTTACTGTATTTCGTATATAATGAAAAATGTTTCTCCATGTAATAAACCCAACATTTTCTTTCCATAAAACTTTCCTTGTGCGTATTTTCCTTTTAAAACGTATTTGAACGTATTTTCCTTTTTTTAAATGCACGGATAATTCGTTCCAACTTCAGAATAGCTTCAGGTGAAATTGTCAAGATATTGAACATTTTTGGATTGAGGATTCTGAATCGTTCATCGATGGGCCGCATTTTGATTACCTGCGCATTTTCCATCTGCCAAGTTCCTTCAATAATGATCAGCACCACGAGAATGAAGTCTTCAGTGACGGGAACAAAATTTATAAAAGCGCACACAAATGCACAAAACTGTTATGGATAAAAGAATTGTGATAGAGCGACTTCTCTTTGTTGAAACCCTGGGTTGGAATCGACAGTATTCTTCCATTCGATTCAAATCATACCTGAACATATTGTCAGCGGAAAGAAGCATTGAAGTCGCTAATGATATTTTATTCCTTTAAATGTGTACAGATGAGGTACTTACCGGGCAAATCTTCAAGCCCTGGTCTTAAAGGTTTCACCCGCCCAGAACAACCGAATTGCTTCACGAACACCGAGACTGACACGAACGAACAAGAGCGAATCAACAATAGAATAGTCTTCTGAGAACAAATTTTTCTACGAGAACAAACGCACGCACGGACATTCACCCACGTGAATAAAGTCGGGGAAAATTCACAAAAAATGTTAAAATAACTAAAAATTGACTTTCTGGACAAAGAATGTTGTATAGATACTTCCACCAGGGAAACATCTCTGAAGTCCAAATGTCCAATACATCTTCCTAGGGTCAGGAGCGATAGACCAGAATGTTAATCGCAAATATCTGAAATGACTTTTTTGATAAACAAAAATCCAATGAAAGTGTATTCAGTTTTCTGTGTGCGTAAACTGTAAAGAGTGCTGAATTTCATTTAATAGTTTCAGTAATGTGGCTAGCTTGCTAACAGCATTATTGAAGGAATAACGCCCAAGTAAAAATTGACATTTGTAGGAAATTTTTGCCAATAAGGTCTGTGAGCATATATATGTCGTAATGGATACAGTCTGTGTCTCGCAATAATTTGCATTAGACATTCGAGCGACACACTTATTCTGGTGAGAATGACAGTTTGGGACTTCTGAGAATTTGTTCAGCATTTCCGACAAATTGTTTGCAAGCACGCCGGGAAAAATGAGAAAAATCTCACGGGCGACAGAATTTCCCCTGCTGCAATTGGAAAGAAAATTTTCATCTTCTTATTTATCCATGGATACTCTTAATATGAATGGAACGTTAAAAAAAGTAGCATAATGATATCTGTGTTTTTTTTCTGTCGTTATAATTTCATCCGTCTCTTCATCATGCATGTACATACTACATATTGATCAACTCATCTTCCACATTCAGCTAAATTTGAACCGGTGAAATAGACTATGAATGTGCAGAATTTTTCAGGTAAATGCATAACCATTTCAAACCTCTGAATTTAAAACTGTTCAACAAATTTGCCTAAAATTTTAATAACCTTTGGGAATAGTCAAAGTCGTAGAAGAAAAAGTTCATATTCTTTCGTTAAAAAAAACCCAAAATTTGCAATGCGTTTCGAAAATTTCTGTATTCGTCGCGGCCTTCTTTTCCTAAAATACAAGCGAATTAAAAATAATCAACGGAGTTCCGGGTACTTCTTGGTGGGGTCCAGGACAGTACTGTACATGTGTTTGCGGGGGATCAAAAGAAAATCCTTGGACACGCGATTACGGTTAATGCGAACCGCGAAGATTTACGACGGAAACATCAAAATCAAATTGAAGCTTGCACAGCATTTGGAAGCTAGATCCGGGCAATGAAAATCATCCGAATCACCGTAATCTTTGCTCATTAGCTTCACTCCTCATCGGTTTCGGGAGGGCTGTTCCGAAACACCGTAAAAATTACCCCTAAACACATGCTGACCCGTGCTTCTCCTGAAGCATAACTGAAGTATTAGTGACAATAAATACAAATTTCGGAAAGAAACAATGAAAGTCGCCATGTGGGGGAGTACAGTATATAGTGCCAGAGAATGGACGATTATATGAGCGCCGGGCCTCACGCGGAAGTACATAGCCTCGTTTTCACGGCGGCTGCAGCTCGTTAACCTTGAATGGCAGAAGTACAGTACAGTACACCAGCATTCGCTGGGAACGGCACGACCGAGAAGGAACTGCGCGATCGGGTGCGAGGTGCCAGCGGGGTTCAATCTCGCCAGTCCGCGATTATTACCTTCGACGGTCGCACTCCACTCTGGGAACCCGCGCAGTTTCTTGTACGGTATTGTTGCGGCCGCAACTGAGACTCCGGAGTCGAAATCCTTGGGAATCGATGAGAATGACACCTTTACTATTATTTTTTCAACTTTGATTTATTTTCTCTGAGCGGGAAGAAACCCTGGGTACGCTGTCAACCCTGAGGAAGTACTGTACTCACTCGTGAATCATACAGGCCGGTCTGTCATGACGACCGTTGTCTCTCACGCCAACAGTCACTCATTGCACTAGGCGGATTCATTTCCCGAGATTATTAGGAGTGCTCGCGAAAAACCAGGCTTCGTCATCAACTGACTGAGTTCATCCGATCTCCGGGGAACAAGGATTATGTACAAGTTGGTTCATTATTGTGATCTTGAACGTTGGCAGCTAACATTCACAGTTCCAAACGAAATTACCCTCACCTTCAGTTCGAGTCTATAGCATTGCATTTCGACTCTATATTTAGCAACGGAGGAAACAGTTTTTCCTCATCATGCAATGCAAATTCCTCCGCCCTGGAGCACTAAAGAAAAAAAGTCTCATTGAAAAAAAATATATATAATATTTATATATGAACGAGAAAAAAGCAGTAAAAAACGGGGAAAGAGAAAAAAATACCCAGTGGAATCACAAACTCAAAAATATATCTAGATTCTAGATCATAGAAGCACCCGAAAATCAGTCCATGACTAATTATTGCATAAAATCAGAATTTCCCCTATTTTCATTCGGAATTGGATTTTTTTAATGAGTAAAAAATACCATGCAGGAAAAATCGTCTCACGGATATATATCAAATTCAAGTTTAAAATAAAGTCTCCGACTATACAGTAGCTAGAATTGGAAAGGCTTTCATAGTGAATGGATATGTACGCAGGATTTTGCTCTTTGTTGTACAAGACATTCTTCATGCTGGTCCTCATCACAAAAAAATTACGGCGATCGTCGCTCAAGTATGGGGTATTTTTTAGCATTTCGTATTAGTTTCAAATTCATAATTTAAAGGGTTTTCATGAAAAGCATGCACAAAAATACTTCAAAATAAACAAAAATTGGACCCATTAAGAAATTGCTCACTGCTGGGAGATTTTTCCTGATTGCTCAAGTGGAATTTTGAGAGTTCGCCTTCGATAAATATTGACGATCTCCGAAGACCATACCGTTGAGTCTTTTGCTGACTGTAAAATAACACCATTAGTAACGAAGCAATGTTATGAATCATTTCATTACTCCATCGGTCGATATAATTTTTTTTTTCATTTGAGAACTTCTAAAGGAACATTGAGGTGCAGTCTTCATGACCTCTGAAGAATGTTCCAAGGCAAGAGTCCTCGGCTAAACCTTGATGAGCTGGGAGATGCACAAATCTATGACCACAATTCCCGTAATGAACCCAGAAAACAGTCGATCGCCTTATCCTCAATTTCGTCGACTTCGGTGGGAGACTCAGCCGGGCACCGCCAACCTCATTAGCACAACTGTACGCAATTCGGATTATGAAATCAAAGAGGGCAGTTCCTTTTTACACTCTGGCCATGAAAAAGTGTCGCAGCTGGCGTACGCAAGATTGCTCGGCACCAACAAAGCCACGCACCCAAGCGAGTATTCATGAAAAATTGTCGTGACTCTCTATTTTCGCGCGAAGTGAAGCGAAAAAATTCCCTGGGAGAACGTTTTCTTCACCTCGTCTTTAGAAATTATACGCCACTACGTTCGCACCACGAGATGGCCTCAAAGCTTCCCAAGATACCCACGGATTTAAAGCTAAATGAACGACAAACCAGGCTACACGTGCTCTCTCGGGTCGCACATTCCGTTTTAATTCACTTCTGTAATACTTGAAAATTCCCGTTGTTCCAGTTTCTATTCATTCTGCGCAGTGAGTAAGATCGTTGGCGAGTTCGCGAAGAATTGAAAAACCGGCCTGAAGCTGAAAGAACCTTGGAGCGTTGAAAACTGTTCTTGAGCTGGTTCGTGACCGACCACGCAGAGCCGACAGTTTCCAAGAACGTCTTTCTTAGGTATCTCAGTAGATTGCCTATACAAGGGTATTTTCATAAGTTTTGAGACTCTTTGAAATACAGGTTGTACCTTCCAATTCAACCTCCCACAATTTGACCATCCTGCAATTTGATGGTCAAATATGCTTGGAGGTTGACTCTCAATTTGACCTCTGCCACGCAATTTGACCTGTAGAGAGACATGAAACCTCAAATGCCACATAGAAAACATGACATTTGATGCTATCTCATTTGACCGCTTTGCAATTTGACCATAGTCCAGCAACAGATTAGGGTGATCCAATGGAGTTTCCAATTTTTTCAATTACATAGCCCCATCATTTGGCAACACTTGTGCTGTTCTACATACTCTCCACCAATTTCCATTCATATTTTCCATGCAATAAATCCTACCATGAAAACAGTGCCAAAATTTGAGTTCTGTTAATTAATTAGTACCCTGTGACTGCTGGCTGTTCCAGACAGTGATGAACAACCTGAAAAGGATTGATTTGGAGGTGGTTTGAATGTGGGAACATTATTTGAACCTTGTGAATGCTGAAAAGTGGAAAATAAAGTTTGTTCATCACTCAATCAAGGATTGATTTTCATGACAGGGAATGCCTGATTTCCGCCATTCAAGAGCAGCTTAAGCGCCTGGCAGAACTCAATTTTTGGCACTGTTTTGATTGCCCTTTCTATTGCATGAAAAAGTGCATTGAAATTGGCAGAGAAGGTGTGAACAGCACTGAAGTGCTGCTGAATGATTGACTTATGAGATTAATTTTTTTTTTTTGAAACTCAGTTGGATCTATTTCAAAAAGACTCAAAACTTATGAAACAGCCCTCATATTGTCCCGCATTGGGGACACTGTGGTTTATGAAGGCTCTTAAGCGGGGACAAGAGTATCATTCTGCGCAGAAGATCGCCGATTCGATTTCGAGATCAAATCCTTTGAAACTCCGCGATCTCTTAGAATGAAACCGAGAAATGAGGATGTTTGCTGGAAGAAGGGCGCGTACCCACATGCAACTTGGTGACGCACTAACGAGGAAATTATACCGGGAAATAGATAGCATCGCGTCCCCGGTTCAAACCACTCATCCCAGATGCGGCACGACAGAGATCAAACTGTTGACAGGTGTACGAGTAATAAAGCCGTGGTCCTGAATTCATTGATGAAGCTTTGAATCGTAATCGTGAGCAGTGGTTGCCCTGAAGAATATACCATGAGACGCAGGGTGAAGCTGTCAGTCAGAATTATTGCGTCGTAACCCCTGCAACTCACTCCGGGAAGGTCTCAAAGCTCATATGAATATCCAGTTGACACAACACCTTTCACCCACAAAAAAATTGCATGACTCACGCCAGAGGGGATAAATCTTAATTGATGCCCATAGTCTTTGAGTATTTCTGCGCAGTTTGAACCGAAATATTGAACGCCCGAGTGCGTTATAATTTTTTTTTAATATAATATTATAATTTTTTTTTAACTTTTTCTCTTCTGATACTTGCTCTTTCGGGCTCTCTCTTCGGTGATTTTATCTTTTGGGAATTACTGTAATTTCACAGTGAATTGCTTCGCTTATCTAATACAGGTGGTACCTCACAATGCAACCCTAATCCATTTCCAAACTAGGGTCAAATTGCGAATTGGACAGATTGCAAGACACTCAAAAATATAAGTTTAACCACGAAAAAAAAAACGGAAAAAGCAGGTCGAATTACGGGGCAAGGGCGGAATTTCAAGTCAACCTCCCTGAAAAGTTGACCATCAAAGTGCGGGATGGTCCAATTGTGGGAGGTTGAATTGCAAGGTACCACCTGTATATGGTACATTCTGCCGTAACTCTTCCTCACACGTGTCAATGTACCGCACTTGAATTTTCGTAATATTGTAGATGCTATTACCTCTAGCAAATCCTGCAAGCTTGAAGAAATTACTTCAACACTTTGGCCAAAGCCATGAAAAATTCAGTTTTAACCTCCAGAAAATAATAGAATAAACATGATCGAGCAATTATTGAATTAAATTCTATGCAGAACGCAAGCACATCATTTTTAAAGTACGACACAAAGAATTTAGCCTTTATGATCATCAGAATTATATTTCTTTACAGAAAGATTACTTGATGTTTCTATATAGAAGAGAATAAATATGAAATCATCCCCAACAATCGAAATATTCCTTGATTATAAATATATTCTTCAACCTGATTGGTTGAATAATCCTTCATTTGACGCACCTTCCACTCCCATGAAAATACGGGTAAAAAGGGTAAATAAACCCTTTTAACCGCTTTTTTTTTGTATAACCCAATAATAATTGTCATCCAAGCAGGATGTCTCGCTTCAAAAGAGAGCAACGTATTCATATTCATATTTCTGGAGTTCATGAACAACTGCAGAAATACAAAAAATGCAAATATCATCTTCAACTATTATTGTGTACCATTAGAACTCGCGCTTCATCATTAGTACTGCAATTTTTTTGTGGAAAAAACCGTTCTCAAGGGTCGAAAAAGATGTAAGAAGAAATTTGAAATGACCGATTTTGATTTTGAAAATTTTAAGGTTATTTGGTTTATTAAAGGTATATTGAATAGATTCTTATATGTATCAACTTATCACTGCGTGGAAGCAGATACAACAACATTAAATTCCTCGCTATACGGAATGGAGTATCGGAATTCGATGCACAAATTAATAGATATTGAGGTCTATCTACAATCATCGAAACTGTGAACGAAGTCTGAACTGATGAGCCGGGTGATTCATTGCAAGATAACTTCAAATCATGACAGGACAATGCGAATTCGGTTAGCATTCGTGAGACAAAGATGGCGGGACGAATTTGATGCCGCGGCGATGCTTTCAGAGGATCGTGAAATTTATTTTGCGCCCCTCTAAAATCCTTGAAGAATACAACGTAACGCTATTTTCATTTCAGGAAATTCGTTGTCAATGCGTCGAATCGAGTGGGAGAAAGTTGGACACTTTATTTTTGGTTGTGAATAGATTGGCCAGCGTAAAATTGAAGCCTAAACATTTGGGGATTTTTTCGAAACTGAAATGGCCGCGAGAAAGTTTGTTGTTGTACACGATTCTTCATTCTGATTAAATATCGCGTTCAATATTGAAATGGTTACGTTCACTTGGTTGAAGAGTCGCTTGCTTCCACGAGCACGGCGTGGCGTAAGCACTCGAAAACGCAATTTTTTACGAAAGAAAATAAATTTCACATCCAGTGGATTCATCCTTGGAATAAAGACCTAGCGTGACAAAGCGCCAGCATGACGCAACTGCTCTTCGAAAGAACAGCAGCAGCGCAGCATTAGCTCCGCCGGAGCGGATTCTTTTTCGAATATTTTGCTGGCAAAAAAAAAGAGAGGCAAGAGTCACTAGATTGGATCGAGATCAGCCAACAAAAATTCGCTTCTTTCTTCTTCAGAGGGCAAAGCGCACTTTCTTGCGGGGCACCACTGGACCCACGAGAGGATATGGGGAACGAGATGCAAATTGAGCCCGCGCCGCGTTGTTCACGCCGCACTTCGTGTTTCACGCATTACGACGCCTGCCATCATTGCAGACCCATCGATCTTGACCGGCTTCGTGATGCATGACTCAGAATTTACGGGAAATTCTGAAGCGTTTTTCAGGCGTAAATACGCATCAACGCTGCTGATGCAAATAATGATATATATTTTTAAACGGCACGCTTTCGACCCGAAAAGTCCGAATTTTAATTCTTAAAGGATTTTGTGGGGTTTTAAGCTCCCGAAAAGCACCCGGGCGAAACGCGAACTTCAACAGCGAGCTGCAAATTTTACGAGCCTCAGCACTTTTGATCATCGGTTCATGCCAGAATGTTTATTTTGCTTCTTTTTATCCACATGAAATTACGGCATCTCTCCGTTACCCATCAAAAAATTCAGCTCAACGACCTGATTTCACCGTCTTTCCGAGCGGTCAGCGGATGAAGCGTCACGCATATAAATGATCCGAAGAGGTTTTTGTTGTTGAAATTTTAGAAAATTTCAGGCGCCTCTTGCATGAAGAATAAGAAGTTTTAGAGAAGAGTTCATGAAAGGTATTTTTCATCGTAAAAACCCGGTTTGGAAGACAGGGGTTCCTTAATTATTCCCCTGTCCTAATTTACAGCGAAAAAATGGTAGATTAAGATTAACACGCGCTTCTATCCGCGAAAAGAACATACCAGCAGTAAAAAGTGCACTGATCTTTTGGATTCTTTCAACCCTTAATGGAGCTTCCCTCAAAAAATCCGAATTTATGTTTTGCGTAAACGCCTCTCTAAAGGCCATGTTCGCGGTTATAAGCGACTATACACGTGTACGATATCTAGGCCATGGAAACTTGAAATATGGAGAGAAAATTTTGCATAAGCACAGAAAAAGTGGGAGAATCCTCCTGAAAGAAACATACAGCGGAAAACAGTACACCTTTTTCAAGCGAAGGCCTGCTGATGAGAACAAGATACAATTACAAAATCTGCATGGGGCAGGAGGGTGATTTTAATGTGATGGAAGGAGACACTTTCAGTCAAAATTTTCTTTCAATGTTTAAAATTGTTAGTGTATAGTTTCAACGATAAATTAAATGTATGGTACTACAACTGTGGGCCTAATCTCCAAAAGACCAATAAAGGGCCGAATAACCTGCGTTTTTCGGACACTTTTCAGGGGGCAATCGATGTCTATAATCATCCTAATGCAGCATTTCCTCCGCATTATTCAAACGAAGTCTTGTGGGGGAAAAAACGTGTATGCGCCCAACCTGTATTCAAGATTTTATTTTCGAAAACCGATCGAGAAAATTTGAGAGAACTGGGGGGGGGGGGGGGCTATAGGAACTCGATTCTGGCGCTGCCTTGCAATTTCTTGCCTCGAACAGGCTATGAAAGTCTACATGAAGCAAGTAAACGGTATCGTATCGAATAACAGTTGATTGCTGTGCGCTGGAACAGCAGAACAGATCCCTCAAGTTAAAGACTAGGTCGAATCCACTTCACCCTCATTTGCTGTGAGAAAATATGGACGAGAGCTAACGGAGCTTCAGCAGGAACTTCTTCATTCTCAGACTCCAATCAAGATTCACAAAGTCTACAGCGTTCAGAACGAAGAAAATCCGGCGACGCCTGGGATTTATGAAATTCTTCGGATGCCCTGTGACAGCACGTTGTGTTTGGATATGAATAAAGGAGACCTATCAACCAAATGAACACCTATCGGCCAAATACGAGACAAATAACACCGGACCGATATGTAATGAACCAAATAACATCCGAATTAAGAATTTTTTTTCATTTTCCAGCGCCGTTGCCAGTCAAGACGCCATCCTGCTTTCACATCCGCGATGAAATTGCAATTGTCTGAAAATACTGTATACATTGACTTAATTTCAATGAAGAGGCATTTTTACATACAAAATAGGCATCACAAACATTTTTTTAAGGATTGCTTAAGTAATGTAATACATTCCTATATAATAGGGACTGATGTATGCAGCGAATTTCTACAGAGATTTTTTTTTTTGGTCCTCAGCTATTTGTTGCAGAGAGTCCACCTGTAATCGCAGCCGTTATTCGTGTTTCACCTGAAAGGCTCTTGTCTCTTAAAACCTCACAATTTCCAAGTGACAACAATCAGTATGCTTGATAAAATGTATATATACTTTCTTTGCCTTTTCTTGCCGAAGTTGAAACTGATTTTGCTTAGAACCAGCCGAGCATATCTTTAGGAATGCATGCGACTGTAGAATGCATTTCAGGACACGGTACATCGATTAGGGGATTTTAACTTTGTCCTGGATGTTTGCAATCATAGGACGCTTATTTTCACCCACAAAAATGTCATGAAAAACGCAAATGTGGCTTTTATGCTCGAGAAGTACCATAAGGTTCATAATTATACGATAGATTGAAAATAGAGCCTGTGTAATGCATATAGTGGATGAATTAGATTTTGAGAACTGTCTTGCAAGGTATTCTCTCCCTTGAAAACCTCTAAGAAACTTTGCAGGTTTTATTTTCTATGACACAGTATATTGGTCAAAGCATTCTTCCATTTGTTTCAGCCCATGAAACTTTCTCCTCAGTAATTCTTTGCGTAAAAAAGCGTGCGACTTATAATCGCGTAAATGCATAAAATTCGGATCATCATGGTAGAAGTTGTGCAATGGAGTGACTGATGAAATGAATTTCACGATCGATTCACTATGCCTTAACAAGAACACAGCGATATTGCATATCGCGGTCTGAGGTAATAATTTTAATGATACATATGTTCGGAGTAATGAAAACAATAAATTCTTCACAGACAAACACGAACAGCAGTAGACCATGAAAAATAAAAATTTTAGCACGAATTAAGCACGCACGTACAGCAGCCATGATAAATCTGAACTTTTTCAATTTAAAGCGAAAATTCGAAATAATTAATTTTCATATGAACGGAAACACATCTTTTTTCAGGTTGGACTCCGTAAGAGAAATTCAGCTCAGAAACTTTGAACGAAATAGCAGATCAAGAAATACCAACCGCAAAGATTAGGCGAGGACTTTGATACCTGTAACTCAAATTAAATTAAAATGAAGGCAGATAACATATCTTAATTAAAAGAACTTCAACAACAAAATTATTTAAAAAAGGTTTTCGATGAAGAAATTGATTTTAAAACGGCTCCTAAAGCAACAACAAAAAGTCTGGAAATACTGTTCTAGAAAATGAATGAATCATTCCTTTTTTTACCCTCTAGCCGGGTTTCTAAATTTTCATTGACGATGAAAAGTGCACTTACCATATTTACTACCATACCTTAAACGTACTTTCTCGCAATAACTGGCAAAAAAAAAACATGGTGGTAATGCACGGCGACCTCTAACATTTGATGGAATAACTCGATTGACATGTAAACAAAATGTAAAAATTAAATTCAGCTTCTAAAATTAAATTCAAAATCCCATTCTGAAAATCCTCTTTATAATCTTCAGTTCAGCATTACAGCATTCCTGACCTGATTCCTGACGAAAGTACAGTTTTCATGAAGATTAGGCGTGAAATTGACGCATGATGAATTGAATCAACGGACTCTTGATGCATCAATCCATTGCAGGGAACATTTTTGAGCGCAAGAATAAAGAGTAATCGCGTGACTTCTGGTGTCTATTTTTCAAGTGAATACCGTTTTTTTTTACGAAAGAATTGATGAAAAGGGAGAAAATGTATCATCACCGTTTAGTGCACTGACTCGGAACGAAGGCTGACGCCGCAGTATTTATCAATCTCCGCTCCAGAACAAACGACTTCGGGGAAGCCGACGTCACTCGAGTCCGCAAAATCGATGCCACGATGGAGCCACAGTTCGCGACACTTGACAGCAGTTAGCAACAGATGAGAACCACATGTGCACGGAAAAGTCTTTTTTTTTCTCTCTTTCTCTCATCGCCCGCAAGCCACATCCGGAGCAGCATAGTTCCACTTTTTTCCCAGCTATTTTTTTTTCTTTCTCTTCTGCTCAATATGTACCCGGTGTTTTCCGCAGCCGTCCTCCGCCTCGGAGTGTGGGAGGGCCCCTGACGCAGGCACGGGTCAGAGCGCTGCACCACGTTCCCGCGGTTCTGGTGGTTTTTCGCCGCGGACTCGGAAGCTGCGTCCCCGGTGCATCTATCAAAAATCTCTCCTCCATCTCCTCGTGTATCCGAAATTCAATCTAGTAACGCAATAAAAAGTAAATTTATGCAACGAAGTAAAGCAATTCTGAGATGTATCTCGGAGTTCTAGAGCGGATCCGCTGAGCCTTCTCACTTCATACTTTTCGGCGCTCCTTCGACAAGTATTACGATGTTTCTCGAAAGTGTTGAATGACGTACGCCGAGGCAACCTTTCTCGCGATGAAGCTATACCATTTCGAAAAATACCATTTGAATATTCCATCCTAATTAGGCTTCACCCCATGACTACTACAGCACAGTTAGTACAATAAATGCTGTATACACGTAGTATATCGAGTCGAACGTTTTCATAATGAATTTCACGGGATCAGCTAAATTATTTGCATTAAGAAAGTTCTGAGCTGGGAAACAAGCATTTTTGTTGTGGGAAAAAAGAAGAATTACTTGAAACTTGAATTGGTGATATTCTGGGCCTTAATTTATTTTTAGATGGGTTGAAAGGATGCTGAACTTGTAGGCAAGTGTTCATTTGTCCGATTACTCTTTCACGTCCTTCCAAAACGTATCAAGTTACTTTTTTACTGCTTTTCTCTTTCGTATGTCAAGAAAATAATAGCCAAAAGGCCTCAGAAAATTCGAGTGGAGGTCTGAGAGGAAAAGCCCTTGAGCTAGAGGTTTTTAATGCATTGTTTCTAAGGGAATACACATGGGGACTTGAAAATAATCGACTTAGGGAGGTATTCTACGTAAAAGGATTTAGTTAGATAAATGTATTATGCCGCATTTGTTTCCAAACATTTTTGAAGAGTGCAGTAAAGTTAAGACGGACAGGTGACTAGGTGCGTCTGTCCAAATGGTCGAATATTATTGCGGATAATAAAAAGTGAAATTTATTTCTCTGGGATGAAAAATGTAATGAGCCATCATAAACTTGTCCTCCTACATTGAAATTCCACGCTCTTCAGGTGGTTAGTTAGTTCTCGAATGCTAACACGATTTTTTTTTTACCTGTTTGAGAAATACGTGAAGTGCACTTGTTCGGTTATCTCTTGGGATCAAATACAGTGTATTTAAAATTGTTGTGTTTTTAGCTTCCTGGTCATTCGCATGTTGATTTTGATTGTAAGCGAATTTGGAAATCAATTCGAGAAGAGTGGATCACGTCAAAATTATAAAATATAAGTCACCTTCTTTCTTTGATACATTTACATTTTGGCCTGACAGTAAATTGCATTTTGAATCGATAAGCCATTATCAAAGTTCTTCTGAATATTTTGCGGGCAATATTGAAAAAAGGATTCGTTGAACAACACCAGCAGATGCCATCAAAAGATTTCGGAAAAGTTTAATCCGCCTCGTTGAATCAGCAAGTGAGGGCCAGGCTTTTCTCTTTCTGCGGACTCCCTGCAATTGCACATAAAAGTGCCTCAAGGGTTTTTTTTAAATTTATGATGCCCATATCAGTTCGTAGACTTTTAATAATTTATTCATGGGATTAAAATACTTAGAAATATTTGCAAAATACTTGCAAGCTAATGTTACGTGAAAGAGTTTGGAGCGGCCGATTATTCTGGACGTCTTTCTCGCTCAACTTCTGCAAAATATGGCAGACGCATTGCATACTTTCTGCCATCTCTGTTGTGCACTGATTCCAGATGGATGCGACGTTGGTTCACTGCTGCAGGGCATATGACTACCAAGGTCCATTTTTGTGTCTAAAATTTCCCGATTAGTCTTCTGTGTTGTGCATGCCTTTCCCATTCTAAAATTATAGGCTCTGGCAGCCACGCTAGTGCAGTCGTCTGCAACCCGTGGTCCGCAGAAAATGTTCGCCAACTGCCGGAAAATCTTACAGTAGTTTTATCGCTGTTAGCAATGAAGTCTTTAATCTTTGTCAGAAAATTTAGAAAGACAATGGCAGTTGAAGTTATCTGACGAAAAATAGAGATTGGCATTTCTCCTAATAACACTTCAGAAAAATTGTCACCGGCTGAAATGAATTATTTCAAGTTTTCATTCAGGGGAACCTTTCTTGAAGCCCACACTTCCTAATTTCTAGGGAGACATTCCTCTGTAGCTGCTTCATTGGCTGACATACTTTTTGCAATAAAAGCTTCGTTTGGAGGACTTTGTGGGAGGTATTTAAAAACGTTCTGATAGTCTGCAACAATTTTCGGAACTTTGCTGGTGCGCAAACAAATTTATGAAAATTTGATTGTGCGCGAACATATTTACGGAAATTTGCTGGTCCGATAAGGTTGAATACTGCGCTAGAGCACCTGTGGAGTAAGAATGCCAATCTCCTGAAACACCAAAACTGTACGGTTGCCAGATAATTAGAACAGTCAAGCCAGGATCCCAGCCACAAAACAAATATGACTGAAGGTCTCACTTGACTTGACTAAAACAATTGTATCAGGAAATGTAAGATGTCCGTGATCTATTCACGTAAAACTTACAAACGCGTACACATACCAGACTCATTTAAGCATGTTCACTCCCGTAAGCTCCTCAAATAGTTGAGAATCACCTCTCCTCACCATTCTAAAACAGTATGCTGTACGTGATACAAGGGTGAGGGGAAATGTGAGGACATCACACGCTCTGTCAAACGAACAAAAACTCTTTGTTCCGCAAGCTTAGGACAGGTGTCGCTACAGTTGAAAAGAAAATCGACATATTATAATGAGGAGAAACGCTTATCTGCTGATCATGAGGACAGGAATTTATTCATGTAGAAGCGTTCACATAGGCATTTCGAATGTACAAGAACAAACGAACCGAGGATTATGGCAACTAAAGTTACAAATTGCACAAGTTTGGACCGGCTATATACTGTAGTAGGCACAATGAGCATTCCGCGACGCGGAGGAAGGACTCAGTTCACAACGAAAGATAAGAGAAATCGAGCACACAAAGATTGGTTTAAATGGAACTGGACGTAGCATTAATAAGAGGACTGAGAAAAACAAAATAGCCCAGTACATATCTTTGAGCACAGGATAAATCAGCTCATTCGGATTCATGAGCACTGATCAACTCACGAAACGATTCGCATCCCACTTCAATTCGCATTTCGCACCCGAAGCAATTCAACAAAAACCATCAAGTCCCAGAATGACCTCAGCGATTGCGATCAAAGCTACATATAACGCTCGAAGAATGAACCAGGTATCGGTGTCAAAAAAGAAAAAAAAACACAAAGTTTCGGATCATACTCCATCTCGTCGTCAAAAAGACAGAAAAGACAGAGAAACAAGACAGAGCAAAATCGAATCATACCCCACCCCTCGTTTCTAAATTAAAATATTTTCGCACCTCAGCAGTGTACATATCCCAGAGCTCAATTTCGGTCGGCAGCCGTGAATGGCGACAGTGGAAGGAAAAGCGACAGTCGAAGTGGCGCCGCCGAGGAAATATACGTAAATCACTTGTCGAGCCTTTTGACCCGAGTACGGCGATTAAAACGCGAACTGCGCCGGAAACCGGCTGCAAAAACTCATTAAAACACATCTACACAATTTTTGTTTGCTTCGTAAAAGAGTAAAAACATCACGATGACTAAAATTACATTGCAAATATCTCGTATGGATCCAAGCATTCGGAACGAATTGGAAACGACTTGGTTCCGTTCTAAACAGCACAGCCACGCAAAAAGTAGGAACATCCGTCGACGATGATTTCCATATTGTAGGAAAGGAACATCGCCGAAATTTCAGGGTGATTTGACTGCACTGACGATTGTACGACGAATTCATTTCATCATCGCAGCTCTCGCATCTCATTGATAGCTTGCAGTGACGTGAATGCAGTTGTACGTGTGCACGCATTCACGTTTTCCGTCGTATTTGAGATCTTGCGCTCTGTCAAAAAACCAAAAAGAGTGAAATCATTAAAATCAAAAGCTGTAGGATTGTATGCATGAAATAGAACACCTAGCTCCACCGGAATACTGTAGACATGCTTTACCTGTTCCCGCTAAATTACAGGGTTTGTGCAAAAGATAGACTATGACCAAATCTTCACGAAATTTTCCCAAAACTCCTAAATGATTTCAGGTTTTCAATTACAACTGCGAAAAAAAAGTCGAAGTAAAGCTCACTCATTTCCGTTCGAATGCAATCCACATGCATGGCTCTAAGTGCATTAGTATAGTAAACAAGGGCAATTGAATAAAATGTACCAGGACGAAGTTACGTAACGTTTTCTACGAGATTAAAAGGGTTTCTTCCGAAGATCACCCAAGTTACACGAGGCTTTCAGGAACGTGCGAGCAGTTGGTCAAAGCAAATTTCGCCGTGGTTTCCGTGATATTCCAGAAGAATCCGAAAATTGTATGCCAAATTTTAAGAATTTTCCGACGAACAGATGTAGAGGTAAACAAATCTAGAAGAAACTGAAGTTTTCTTGTGACATTTAGATGTGCCCAGAAGCTTAAATTTTACTCATTCTAATTAAATTTTCATAAATTCCTTAAACAAAGCCTCGAAAGACAGAAGCATTTAACTAAATCTATAGATTTTCGAAATTTTATCTTAATCTCAGTCTCCGAGGGATGCGGTATATAGGGTACCTTTGATTCCGATACACAGCCTTTGGCTTCTCTCAACACGTGAAAAGAAAATGATCTTGAATCTAAAATCGTTTTCTCATTCATTTTCACCCGACGCAAGGGAGTTTCTGGAGTCTAGACCCACATCGCCGTCAAAGAATAACGTCACTTTTGCTTTTACACATTCTTCTTCATCATCGAAAATGAGATCAATTGTAAGGTGCAGAAGCTTTAAAATACGGATGAATAACGTTGATTACATTTGTCCTCCGATGGATTACATACCAAAAGGAGATACTGCATCACTCACTGGAAATTGGTGGGAATTTCAGCTTCATCAATGGAGAGATGGGCGCCGACGCCTCGAAGGCAACGTCGAAAGCGACACTCGCCCGTGACGAAGGAAAGTTGTTCTTAAACCGCGTCAGGTGGGTTTCCAGCGAATCCGGCGAAATATTAGGCATGCTCTGGTTCATGTTCAAAGCTTGAGCACCCAACACCACATCCGCTTCCACGTCCTTGGTCTTGGGGCTTTTTCCAAGCAACACCTCGTTGCAAGAAGGGTCCGCCTTCGTGATCTTCGGCACCGACGGGAATCGAAACACCCCTGTCACATTCGAAGTCGGAGAACATCAGTCAGGTCCCGCAGAGGGATTTCCAATCAAAACAGAAAAAGCGAGGCTCTACTGACTCGGAAACAAGGGGTCTTCAAAGGGAAATGGGCTCGTGGCAGTTGAGACAGTGATGGGTGTGCTGTGTCGGATCCGGTCATTGAGCAAAGACGCTTTTGCGCGGTCGAACTCATGCGTCACATTTTCTAGGGTTGCTGTGGAATCTCTTCCATCACGGCAATCAGCTCTGAAGTTCCGCTGCAACTGCTTCCGTTTCATCCGCAGAATTATAGCGAAAATGAAGCTCAGCACCAACGCACAGAATCCAACCAGGATCATGATCGTGACTTCGAACTGCGGCGATCGAAAATAAAAATTACTTTGAAAAAGTACCATCAGATAATTATTTTTTTCGTTAACTTCCTCGGCCAAAATGCGGATGAATATTCCAGTTGTAACTTTTACTTGCTACATCAAAAATCCTAAAAGTTTGAATTTTCAGACGCAAATACCAGCATTTCGAGCAAAATAACCGATGGGATCTACACGAAATTTCGCGATCATAATAATAAATATGGAGATTCGAGCTTGACTTTCACCAATCATAAGCGCAGAAAAAATTTTTCAGCACTGCAATATTCAAAATCTTCAGATTTCGGGTTCCATGTCACCAATTTTTGCAAATAATTAAGAGAAGCTACAGAAACCTTACTTCTGAGGATGATATGATGGTATAACGTTCTTCGTCACAGCTGGAGTCAATTTCACGGATATTGTGTCATGAAAATGAATATAATCAATTTGATGTAAGAGATTTCAAATATTGAAGTTAAAATGCAACCTTAATATGGGAATACAGTACGAATGGATACCTTGTTCTTGAAAAACGACGAAGGAGCCTGCTTGGCCATATCCTGGGTCCAGAACGTTGGTGACGTGATATTCCTAGTGTCGACGTGGATCACAGGGCTGGCTTCGGACATTTGCAAAGCTCGCGAAATATACTCCACCTGGAACGATAAAAAATACAATATACTGTAAAGTACTTGTACTGTATATTCAAAATACCTTCAGAACTTTTTTTTTATAAAAAAAAAGCAGAGAAATCTCACTTGAACTCGGTAGACTTCTTCGGGTGCGAGGAAAAGGGTGATGGTGGAATTCCGCGTATATAAGTGACCCTTGACCCCATAGTTTTCCTTGATGACTTCCCACGTGATCATGTATTCACCCTGCTGGCTGGGTTTCGGGTTCCATGTGATCACCGCGTCGATGGATCTGGTGACTGGGTTCATTGTCACCGACTTGGGTACGAGATTCCAGTTCCACGGTGTCGTGGGCTGAAAAGAGAGGGTTTGTTTTTTTCTATTTGTCATCTCAGGAACAAATCAGACACGATTTTTTTGGTCTAAAACCACAACTATCTGCACAAATGAACACGTAGAATGTAAATTTACTTCCGAGAAACTAATACTGCGACGAATTTCCAAAACGCTCAGGCTGAATGAACGAGACTTTTCGATTGCTATGGTGTTCGTTACTTCAAGTGCTAATGGATGAAGAAACACGGAAATATTTCATGGAGTAATCAACGTGATGCATACTTTCGGAATTGTTGCAGAACACAGAGGGTACATGGGTGTTAATCGTAAAATGTAACAAGAAAACCCGACATCATCTCAGCGACGAAACACATCCACACTTCAGAAACGAGATTAACATCGTGAGGACGCAGTGAGATACTTTCAACACTATAAACTAACACGCAAACAAGACACACAAAAAACTCATCCCTAAGAAGCCACAATTATCCCTCAGCTTCAGCTTGAAAATAAAATACAAGTGGACTCTCTACAACGATTTTCTCTGAATAACGAATTATCTGTTTTGGTCCCATAGCCATTGGGTCCTCTCCCATCTGAAAGCGGCTTTCTACCTTCAAAATTCCCTCTCCAACGAATTTTTTCTGGCCCCTTGGATTTCGTTGTAGAGAGAGAGAGAAAACCTGCATTCATTTTGCAAAGTATGCCAATGATTTCCTACACTTCGCCAGACACAAGGCACAAATCCAACCGCCGTAAAGAAAAAAAATAGTACGAGAGTTGTTTCATAAGTCTTGCGAATATTTCAAATAGAAACACGGTTTGAAAAATTAAATTTTTCTTTTACTTACAAAATTTCGTCACGAGGCAACACTTCAGTGCTGTTCAACATACTCTCCGCCAATTTCAATGCACTTTTCATTAGATAAATCCAACGATCAAAACAGTGCCGCCAGGAAAATTTCAGTCTGAATCTGATTTTCGGCACTGTTTTGATCGGATTTATCTAATGAAAAAGTGCATTGAAATTGGCGGAGAGTATGTTGAACAGTACTGTGTTGCCGTGTGACGAGGTTATGTGAGCAAAAAAAAAAAAAACTAATTGAGCAAACCGTGTTGGGTGTATTTCAAATAGTCCCAAGATTTATGAAAAAACCCTCGTATCCTCAGGCAAAAAAATTCTGCGGTTTTTCCTGATGATGCTAGGAATTTGAATTCCTCTTTCTCATATTTCTCGCAAAAACTTTACACTATGTGCTTTCAACATCCAATATTGTGGTGTTTCGTCGGTTTACTGAACATTTGACCACAAATCTATTGAATCAGTGGAGATCATTTAGCGCGAACTTCTTGAAAATCCGCGACGCAGCAGCATAGATCTTTGGTAGTAAAGCGTAAATTCAACCATACAAGGCATTTAGAAAATTATTTCGAAGAACAGTTCGTAAACAACAACAAAAACGAAACGGATTCGCGGCATCTTTAAAGTGCAAATTTATATCTCGTGATTCCTAATCTAAACAATAACTAAACGCTTTTAGTTATTGAAACGCAAATATTTCAACGGAACTTACCACGGAATGAGCTTCGTGTCGGGTCGGCAGTGACGATTGGGGGTCGAAAAGGACGCCAGGCCCGCCTGGGCTCACAACGCCGGAGAACCCGGCGGACCTGGAGGCGTCGTAGCCCGGCGGCGGCCCGTCCATGACAGTGCCGATTTCCGACGCCATCGGGATACTCCAGGGCAACCCGTTCGGGCGGAGTTTGGGTTCGGCGTCCGCAAAGTCGACGCCTGTTTCTTCCGCCACTCGGTCGCTAGACGAGTAAATGAAAGACACACGTCCCACGGCGACGACTCCTTCTTTCATCACAGCCACCACCATCACTTTCAGGCGTCCGTTGTTGAGGTTCTCATTTGATTCAATATTCAGCTTGTTTCGCAGAGTCTGTAGAGAATCGATCGGAGAAAAATTTAAAAGATATTATTTTTCTCGGGTGATGAACTACGAGCATTCAGAGTGCTATTTTTCATCGGTTGATCATTATTGCAGAATCATCATCATACTGTCAGACTCATACAAAGCATTTCCTAATGGCGGTGGATTTATTTTAGCATTATGAACCTCACAAGAACATGGAATTATGTTCGTCTTTGACAATTACGAAGTTGAATTCAGGATCTAAAGAATTCCTGCCATGGGAAAATGTCATCGCGAAGGAAATTCGAGAGAAAGAATACCAAGAATCAAATATGTGAGAAAAGGTAGTTGGAACGTAATATTTAAGGAAATATGAAAAGATTCCATATGGTGGATAAATAGGAAAAAAATGGCAAAGAAAATATACTGTATTACGCAGGAGAATTTCATGAGTGAATAAAAAGGGGATTGGCAAGGAATAATTAAAATACTGTAGCTTACTTGAAATTGCTGTAGGATATGTCAGGTCAGAAGAGCAGCTGTGGGGAACACAGCACTGTAGATTTTCGAATAGATCACAGGTCTTCGAATTAATCAAATACTGTATCACGAAGTTTAATGACTAGCGTTTCCGCGAAAATTTTCATTCCACCTGCATTTCCATGGGATGAAGTTGTTCAAGGAAGATGAAAGTACTGTATTACAATTCTTTCTTCGAAAGAAAGAGATTAAATTTACCAGGAAGATGCGCGACCGAGGGCCAGAATTGTATTTAAGGTTATTCCGTGATGTTTGAATTACTGGAATCTGAGCATGAATTCGAAGAACATTGAGAATTAACTTACATAATCCCGGAGAAAATTTTCTCAAGTTCGGCTCTTTTATGACGCCCGCATATATGATTCATCAACCTTTTTGCCACACCGATATTTTCATGGTGATTTTTCTCTCAATCAAAGTGTCATCGTGGAAAACCCTTTTTGATGCGCGACTTCGAAAAACAAACGTAAAAAAAGTGGGGAAAATGGACTCACTTGACCGAGGAGAATCCATTCTCCGTCCTTCGGAGACACTAATACGCTGTAAATGGTTTTGCGGTTCCTTTCGGCCGAATTTCGACGGGAAGGAGCTTTTTCTGTTTCAACAACCCTTTCCCACAGAACCTGCCGCCCTGTGACCGATGGATTCCCAGGGAACGCGTATCCGTCGATGACAGGAGTCGCAGTGTATCGGACGGACAGACTTTGATCCAAGTGGTACAAACAAGCCTGAATGCAACCATCATACTAAAAGAAGAAAAAAAAAACCAACCGGATATTATAAATCTTGATAGAAAAAAGGTATAAATTGAGGTCAACCAGCAGCAAAAGGAACCGGGAAAGAAATGCGTATTCAAAATATCGAGTACCCATTTTTTGCTGGTAATCATTGCGCCCAAAAATACCTGGGTGTGACCAAGGCTAAAAAGAAAATATCTAGGAATAAAATTAAATAATTACATTGGCGTAGTCCTTGCGAATATATAATAATGTATTTTCCAAATGATGAAGAAGAAGTAGGTTTTTGCTGTTCCTGGAGGCCTCACAGAACGGAATTTCCGCTCTTGAGGCCCGTTCAATTTATAACCCCCGTTCGAAATCACGGATCGGCCAAAAAGTTTATGCAACAATCTATTCTCAACTTCGAGCGATTTTTTTCTATTCAACATCAAACTAAATCCTGATATGTATCATTTTCGTGGCCAGCAGCTACACTCGACACTCAATCATATATTAAATTTTTACGAAGCTTTATTTCGATCAGCTTGTTCAGTAGTTAAGGAACTGAAGACTTTTAATCTAATACGC
The DNA here is from genome assembly GCA_905338405.1 of Notodromas monacha. Classification (NCBI taxonomy): domain Eukaryota; kingdom Metazoa; phylum Arthropoda; class Ostracoda; order Podocopida; family Cyprididae; genus Notodromas; species Notodromas monacha. The sequence continues at coordinate 67,300 of CAJPEX010000320.1, forward strand.
TATTAAAACAAACTGTAACCGTGATTTTGAACTGAAGATGTTGGATGTTTCAAACAGAAGATACAGGTAGATGACTCTCTCTACAAGGAAATTCAAGGGACGAAAAAATTCGTTCTAGAGATAATTTAGTTCTAGAAAACCCCCACAAGTACATGGGAAGAGAACCATATGGGACCAAATATAAATTCGTTATACAGAGAAAATCGTTTAGACGTGATCCTTGTGGATAGAGTCCACCTGTAAATGGGATGTTTTGAACTGAAGATTTATCGGATGATTATAACTTGAGAATAATGAGTCCAGTACTCACGCAGATTTTCAACGGAAATATGCACATCTCTCCCCAAGTTTTGAAATCCTTCTGCAAGTAGTCACAGACCTTCCAGCACTGCAAATAATGAAAATGATCTCACGTTTCATTCCTGCCAAAAAGAAACGATGAGAAAACCTACCGAAGCACAATCCACGTTGTCTTCGCAAGTTTGCTCGTCCACGCGGTCTCCGTTCTCCTTGCCGAGGAACTGGCAGAAACAAAGTTGAAGAAACAACACGCCTTTAAACAGCTGTGCTGACGTGAAACACGCCAAACGGTACTCGTGCGTATAGAAATCACGCCCAAACACGCGCCACATTTTTCAATTCGAGGTGCAACGTCAGCATTATGACACGGACCCGTCGAAGCTGTAATGTGCTGCTGGGAGGTAGATCGACAAATAGGAGCATTTTGGAAACCAGACGTCAACATGCGGCGGAGATTTGGCGACGAGGGTCGCGTGTTCTTTTGTCAGCGCCCAGACAGACAGGGTGGGTTCTATTGAAAACAGCAGGGTTTCCAACAGTGAATGACCCGAACTGCTTGAATGTTATTCTAACTGGACGTTGAATAGAAGGGATTTTCTTTCAAATGGCGCCATGGGAAACAAAGCTCAATTTGGCGCCGAAGAAGCAATAAAGCTTGCGGCGAAAGGCTTCACTTGATATCCCAGTACATAGCACGTGTTCTCCCATGCTTTCTTCGAGAGAAGGTCACGGACAAATCTTGGCATAATTGCTCGTTTCTAAAAGTACAGCAATGAAACTGATACATTGACGAGAAAAAAAAGATATCGGGTTCATGAAAAAAATCTCTTGTTTCTTCCAACTGAACAGACTTACTCAAATTACACTACGGTATAGTACTCATAACGGTACTCGTAGTACAAAATATAATTCCTCCGAACTAATTCCGCATGTACGGTATCATCCCCGAACTTCATCAAGGGTTAAAGTTGCGTTTCATAGATAAATCTTAGGAAAACTTTACAAATGATCATTCAATAAAATTTTTCATTATATTAAAAAAAAAACCTTTACCACATCGGCCAAATAAAATGCTGTACAGTATTTTCAATCGGCTTCTACAAACCTTCCGATTACTTGCATGAAAAAAAAAAACTCGGAATGAGCCCTTCAACATATTGGAGGCTATGATGGATTTCGTGCCATCACACTCATATGGTCGTCAAAAATGCCATCATACCGGATCCAAGAAAACTGTATACTGTACTGTACCATTTTATTTCGTGATATCCTCAACTAATAACATCAACATATCATTCTTTTTCTTTTTAAATTAATCATTTGCGGGACATTTTAGGTCAAATTTCTATCGAATGCAGCAAGCGAAAGCGGGATTTAATATTTTTTAATGACGGAAGGCGTATACTGCATTGGCAAAAGATTAAAAATTAATTTAAGACGCTGCTCATAAAAACTTTCGAGAGCAACTGTACTCAATAATTCTGGCATATTTCAAACTAAAATAATCTCACGAATTGCGAAGATTGAAAATTTTCAAGTTATTCATACAATTTAACAAATGCATTAGTTGCAGCAATTATGGAAGTAACGCAGACTCCGTCAAACCATGCTCGCTTGAGTCTGCAACATCGACTGTACAGAATATATGGACAATGCGTCCCCGAATCGTTTCAACCGAGAACATATGCCCATCTTTATTCCGTATTGATGCGTAGTTGGAGGTTAAGAATTTCGTTTCAACTGAAAAGATTATGAAATGCTTGGATTCCGAAAGATCGAATTACGTTTGCCTTCGAAATCGTTGTTGAATGGAAAACTCCGATTTCGAGGATCGCCTCCGGAAACGGATTCATTCCCTAAAAATAATGAAACACGCTTCCCGTGTAAAGGAAACCTGCCCTACTGCACAACTCGAAAGTCGATCACATGACACACTCACAAATACAGTGCTGACAAACACACAGTCAACTTCTGGAATACGAGAAACTGGATTCCTCACCTCATCCAAGCACCGTAGCCGACATTTCGCGACGCTGATGGCGTCATGAACCGGATCCTTCCCGTTGACGGTTTCCAAAGTCGACGAATCTGCACACACGGCAGCCCCGCAGATCGCCAGAACGAAGTAAAAAATCGCCGCACTCATCTCCCCGCAATAAAACTAATTTCCAATGCTTGAACTTCCACTGCTGCTGCAATAAAATCCCGGAAACATCATATTTTAACTCCATTACTACCAGCATCCACGTGCGAGCCACCAAAGTTAAGTACAGTCACCATCACGTAGACTTTTGAATTTTCACTAATATAACAAGTCGGAAATCGCCTTGCATCGTTAACTGCGTGGGCAAATATTCACTGAGAAACAAATCAAGTCACTTGATAATCGCTAATCGGACTCGTCTGAGATCACGTTCTCGCTCGGTTGGAGACAGCAACGTGACTGAATCGTTTCGGAGATCCACTGTCGTCCGACCAAGGGAGAGGAACTCCAAAAAAAGCAACAATAAAAAAAAGGTGGGAGGGGAAAAAACGTTATCCCTATCAACACTCATCTGACCTTGCTTCAACGCCAATAAAAGAATCGCCGACCTTTCGACCGTAAAAAAAAAAAAAATGCCGCCAACTTCCGCGAATTGGGAGAAAAATAAATTTTATAAATTTCAAACTAATTTTGACGCTTCCGAGAACGAGCGAAGTTATTTCTGCTGAAGTTTACTGTCAGCGCAAAAGGCCTGAAGCTCAGAGTGAACATGTTCCAATCAAGCCAACCCCACATTTATGAAAGGTTTCCTTTTTGAAAAATACGTAACAATCAACAAAATGATGCACGAATTAAATTAGTTATTCCCACGCTGAGGAGCTCGTGATCGGCGCTTTCAGTGAACTTCATATAGCTACTAAACCTTCCGAAAGTTTCTTTAAAATGCCGTCAGTGAAAGCTCTTGGCGAATCAATGAAATGTTTCCCATTCTGACCGAACAATAGGCGACCATTCTCTCGAGGAAAAATGCTAATCATGCCACCCACAGCACGCTCTATTCGTCCCTCAGAGAAAGTAATTCCGAAAATCAGCCGGAAATTTCAGATTAACCCTGATGAACACATCTACGCGGAAAATTCGCCGAAAATTTTCACTGCTTCAGGAAGAGGGCGTCACGACGAGCACTCTTTCGTTGACCACTGAACACTCCAGGACACTAAGCTCATTAAAGTGGACTAAAAATACTACAAAAGGGTTACAAAATGAGACTGAGGGTACGTGTCGTCGCCGGGGGTGTTTACTTCGTGAAGGAAGACTGATGGCGTGATAACAAACCGTGTAACTCGATCTGCGTGACGGCCTGCGAGATAAGGAACAGGAGACACATCGGGTTGCGCGAATGGCGCTTCACGTCTTCCGGTACGAAATTAACCACTGTATGAAAATATTCCATACTCGACTTTGGCACAGATGGTCTGATTTTTTGTTCGGCCACTCAATGTGCTATCTTTAATCGAGAGCTTCCTAGCCTTTTCTGGATTATATAATGTTCAGTGGGGCGAAAAAAAAGACAGAGGAGAAAAATGCTATTGAGATTTACTGTCCCGCAAAAAAATCGGTGGACAAGCATTTTTTTATGCTACCTTCAGGGATTAACTAATTCAGCGCGTATGCTCTGTAAATGTAGATGATATCGCAAATCAGACACACTGATGAAATTTCAAGTCTTGCCTCAAAATGTATACCGGGTACTGTATTGCTACAGGTTCTCTCATAATTTCTCTCATAACCCTTTCATAATTTTACCTTAAATTTATATTTCCTGCGGCAAGTCAACATTCATCTATGTATTTCTTTCCCTGTATGTGTTTATTTGTCTGCTGAAATGGACTTCCAACGATGCAATTTTTTTCACTGGTGCAGTATTTTCTCATGGAATTTTTTTCAAGATTTTGGACTGCATGCAGAAAATCTTATAGATACCGACTTTCTTCGATGTTCCGCTTCAAGACAGTGACGCAGCTCATTAGCTGGTTCAAATCTCACAATCACTTCCTCGTTCGATATGAAGGCAATCAATTTTATTGTTCATTTAATTTCAATATCGTCTACGTAATTCCCCAACCAGTTTGTTTTTCAGGCACATCCTAATTCAATTTAGAAGCAACAGATTAGTAAAATTAGTTACGATTGGAAAATTTAAAATTTACGTATTTGATGCTATCCAATTAATGAAACATTTTGCACAATAAGACGTTTGATTCTTCCCGCAAATAACGGAGTTACTGAAAATACGAGGGAAATTCCTCATGCGACACAAGATTTTCGAAAAAAATTGGAAGCTGTCTACGATAAACGGAAATAAGCAGAAGCCAACCATGGTAAACGTTTTCATTCGTTTCTCTCACAGGATTCGCCGAACAGCAGTACGAATTGAAACACACTTCAAAGATCAAACTTTAAAATTTCACACAATTCAAAAATAAATCAGAAAAATCCGTTTATGTGTGAGCGAAAACCATCACATTCGAAATGTATTCACAATTCCAGTTAACATGTACGCTGAATAATCTTCGATTCACAAGACGAACATTCCAATTAATGGCATAAATAAGCTACGAACCGAAATTTTTCTGTCAAAAACAATTGCTAAAACAACGTTGAGAAAACACAGGGTGAGCATGAATGGCCAGCCGATGTTGCCAATTTCGAGCGGCTCTCATTAAAATTTCTTGTACATTATTCGATAAAATTCCATAGTTTTCTTTCCTCGGATCAGCATCCAGCCATCGACCGAGCACAAAAACAAGGGATTTCCATCCTGGCACTCCACCGAATTTCCGGAATATCCATAGAAATTGATTTCTTCTTGGAATCCACTGTCGCCTTTCCGACAGAAAACCTGGCCCTTAGGTTGTTCTTCTAACGCGACAAAACATATATCTCCGCATTCAGAAGTAGGCATGGTGTCGACATCAACTACGCGACTCGTCCGAATCGTTTGATACGTCGACGTCTTTGTCAGAGCATCGATCTCCATAATCTAATGCGACGATGAGGTAGATTTATCGGGCGCTAAACAAAGCAACAAAATCGGGGGTTACCTTGATTGTCGACCCTCCTGGAATAAAGCTGTCCTCTTGATCTGCAACAGCCAGGAAGTTCCGTGAAGAAGCTTTCAAGAATTTGATGACGGTAGTCCGGGAGCAAGAAGTCACCACTTGAGGCCCATCCAATCGTGAAGCCAGGGACCGAAGTGTCAATCCTCCCTGAGTGTCTCTGAATGCAACAAGAGGCTCCGAACTTTCCATGAGATCAAAATTTCCTTTAAAAAAGCATCCATTCACCGAAGATTTCCACCCGCGCAGACACATGATTTTTTTTCTTCTCAAAATGAGCAGAAATGATTGATACCTTATTGTGCTGCATGTTGATGGCTCAAGCGGAAGTTTATTTTTCTTGGAACATTTTTCTAGATAAGATTGCAGGTATAACTTTCTAAGTGATTTACCAATACGGGAACAGCCCATAAATTTAATAAGGTCACTAGATTAATAACTGTGTCTCTTTAATAATATTGCCAGCATAAGTAATTTTTCCTCTTGCAAATACACGATATAAGTGAATCTGCAGTGAGTGGCTTTTCTCTTGTTGAAACGATCGGGAGAAAAAAATATATTACAAATACTGTACACATATTCACTAGGTAATATTCTTTGATTGAAATCGTTCTATCGTTAAAAGTTCATCGCATCAGTGAGGAAATTCGATTCGCCTCCCATACGTACTGCCATGTTTCGCGAATTCACAGGAAATCAATCAGAAGACTATTAAATACATTAGAGCACTGTACTTTAAATATCGTACAGATAGAATTGTTCTGAAGGACAATCTGACATCCAAATCGCGATGAAAAAATTTTTGAATTCGGCAATCGAAATGTTAATGCCGGATTTCGAGGTAAACCAAAAATGTAGACGGGTAAAAAAATTTCCAAAATATTTAAGGGCTTTGAAAATCCTTGGAATTGAAAAGTCTTGTACCGATCCCTTACGTTGATCCCACAGATATTCGCATTATTCTGACTCACCTTGGGTGACCAAAAATTTGAATCTAAGCTTTCCTGAAATTATTAATCAGATTCAACAGTTTTCGATCCAATTTGATGCATTACATTTACGGAGGGAATTGGAGGATGTGACAACGTTATGTGTTTTCCTGGGTGACTTTGATCCACGTTCAGGGGGGATTTCTTTTCCCAGGATTAGATTTGTGCCAAAGTACTGTCTAGAGTTGATTACCGTTGACAGGGAAAGCATCCACGAAAGAAGCAAGGAATCCAGACGAATGAAACTTCAGCTCGTAAAAAACAAGCGAGGAATTTCGCATGCTGGCAGCCAAAAGAATAGGTACTAGTTTCCTGTTGATGATCCTCAGTTTCTCAGCTGCCCCAGGAACGACAACTTCCATCTACAGAAAGACGCCGGCGTGAGAGTGAAAACCATTACTTTTCGTGAAGACTTTCACCTGCCACGTCGACGTCCTGCTCCAAATTTGAATCTCGCCAAGGTCGGAGCCATACTCTGTCTGAGTGGCAGCAACGAGGAACAGTCGGCTTCCGCCGTCAGGAGTCTCCACTGAGAACATTTTCACATCCCTCACCACACCCGACAAGAACAGGACGTGATCCTTCTGCTTCTCAGCAGGAAAGCGAGATACCTTGCACACAGATTCCAACCGTCCGTGTCCCGAACAGGCCGCATAGGCCACGAAACTCTTCCACTGAAAATTAGAGACATGTGGTAGCAGAGTGGGAGAAACGAATCGAAATTATAATGAACCGCTCTGCAGTGAGCAGAAACAGTAACCTGAAGGAAGGTGGAAGCCAAGATTTCCTCTGGAAAGGCTATCTTTTTCTCCGAAATCAGAGTCGGCCCTGCGCCGCACAAGAATCTTGATTGGCACGTGCCCTGGGGAATGTGCGAGAGGAAAGTTAGTATTTTTCGTCATCTTCATACTCGTCGACGGAAAGATAAAGAAGCGATGTGAGTATGCATGTATTCCCACGGTATATCCAATTTGCTGCTCCTATTTGCCACGAAAAGACCACGGCAGCTGTTCTCCATTCCTCCCGGACAACTGATTATTTTAAGGCTCATAAATTTCTGGCTTTCGAGAAACTTGCCTGTTCTGCGTGACTTCGCCGCTTCCTTTCTTCGTTTTCGGCTGAGCAGCGGTCGTGCGTCATCGGCAAAACTTCTTCTATGCAGATTTCGGGCGACGAGATCTCGAGGTTTGACGTGATTTTTGTTCCTGTTATATCCCATGGCTGGAATAAGAATTTTAAGTGATTACAGTACTGTACTACACACCACTCAGAAAAACAACATATTGATGTCAATGCGTCAAGAAACCGACTGAATTCATTAAACCTAGTCCGAGTATAATTGAGTTTCACTGCGCAAGAAAGGAACCCCAATACACATTCGTCCAGTGACGTGTACTTCATTGATCGTTCTTTGTAAATTATTAAAATTTTTAAATGACGTTTTTTTAAGTGGAGATAGTTTCAATGAAACATGATAGTAAAATAGATAAATAAAAATCTCGAGTCTGTATGGAACAAGTTAACATGCATATATATTCAACGGATATCAAGCAGCACCAAAGGCGTACAGCGTACTCTTCTGCTAGTACAGTACTGTAGTAGAGTACTACATATTTTTTATATCCACTGTACTTGTAAAATATTTGACATAGACAACACACTTTACCAGAGCTGTCCACCACATGATACACGCGCCAGATCTGGCCTGACAGCCATATGAATTCTAGGAAGTAAAAAAATGTCTTCATAAATTTCGGCAGCAGAATTACAGAAGACGCAGGATGGAGGCGGAAAAAAAGCAATGAAGCCTCCTACATTTATGAAAAATTGTTCACTAGATCAAGTTAACGTCGAATATTTGAATTGATTTCAAAATTTTTCCAACTAAGGAAACATCCTGACTAAATGGAATTGACTTTGAAGTTCTGCTATGGTCGAGCTGAAATGTACTAAGAAAAGAACATTGTCACACCATCAGTTTAACTGAATTAAGCTGGTTAAAATATCCGGAAAAGGGGGACCGTTAGGTGGATATTCATTAGTCAGGAGACTGCAGTAAAGACTGCTTTCAAATTAGTCATGCTCATGCGTGGCTAGTTTCTGAATTCTGTAATTCATCTGCTTCGTAATTTTGAGAACGTTGAGGTGTATTTGATGATAGGTAATCCGAAAAAATATTGCTCCACAATAATCGTTACATGCTATTGAAATTAAAGTTTTTCCGATGGAATATTTTCATTAAAAAATGCCGAAAGATCATGAAATTAGTCATAAAGTAAGAGGCAGCGTGGTGGAGGTTAGTTTTGAATTTTGATGCCTTCTTCCGATTTCAACTCTAATTTTTGAGTATAGATCATTTTAAAAAGTTTTCCTACTGGCCAACCACAAAAAACTACTGGGCAGCTTTTCATTGAGAGAATTGCAAGAAAATCCTTCTGTGCCGGCCTACAAGGGCTCCACCTTCGCAATGTGGCCCACTGCCACTCCTCAGTTGGCCGCCAGTTTACTTTACCAATGTTTAAAAAAATTACAGTGACAGTGACGGCATATCACATTTATAAAAGGCCGTCTATATTCTGTAGTTAAATTGCATGATATCGAAAAAAAACAGCTCGAACTTTTCACCAAGAACTGAATCGTCGTTCAATCGCGCCAGTACAGTACAGTATTTCGAATCGATGCCGATTTCCCTCATTCGTCACATTTGAGAAATACGGAGACCGCGAGTAGATGACGCACGCGTTTCAAGTTTCCTCAGCAGCCACGAATCAGCAGAAAACATTCACGAGAACATAATACAGATCATTTTTCACCGGAAGAACACAAATGAACCCTCGTTACTTTATTCCTGGCTTCAGGCTTTCTTCGAGATGTGTACATGATTTATCAGAATGGTGAAAAATGTAATTCGGACTTATAAACATGGGAAAAAACACATTTTTCCAAGATATAAATACGCGTTGTGGCGACTAGCTCAAGATTTTATTTATGTTCTGAAACAGAATGAAAAAATCTGGAGAAGCTCGCGAGGTTAACATGCCATCGCTTCACAGCTGTTCAAATTGAATTTTAAATGAATCATTCTCAGAATATATCTTAATTTTGTTTCACGTACCAAGAGACCAGGCTGTAAACATAGTAGTGGCGAAAAAATTCCCATTCTTCTTAGGATTATGGGTTCAAATATAATTTCTTTCACAAAGCTTTCCCATGATCAATATTATGAATTGTACCCGACTTATGTGCACGAGCAGTTTCCTGAAGCAATTGCGCTGAACACTTCTACACTGCTCCCCTGACAATCTTTTTCTATGCGTCTTCATCTGTTAATGAAATGAAAGGCATCCAAATCTATAGCAATCCGTGATCTTTGCATCAAAGATGCACTTCGATTGACTAATATGCAGCCAATCCCGAAGAACTTTGCACCAAGAAAAATATAGTCAGGTGTTTTTACCTTGGTATACAGTATATCGGTTGCAAGGAATATTCGTAACATTGAGAGTGCATTTATGACCCGAAAAAGATTGAGTGCGACACATACGAGTTAAAATACTGAATTTTCGAACTACGCGATTATTACACAATTAGCTTCCGGAGGGTCAATTTTCTCCCAAATATATAATTGTCCTCGGCGTTATTTCCTTATAAAAGTGTGTTTTCCACCCGTGTAATTTTCTTCTTCCTCGAACGGTTCGTGCCGATCATCCATGATTCTCCCGAAAAAAAAAAATATTTTTTTGGTTTGGGGGGGGGGGGGGTTAATTCCGGTTGGTTCATGAAAAGAACGTCTTTGCTTCTGATTCTCAGGGAAGCACTGTTGTCAGTCACGACAGCTTCAATATTCAAAGCTTCTCACCTGGTCTGATGTTGGCCTCAGTAATTGCGCGAAAGACTGAGAAAAGTTGCGGAATTCGTTGATCATGTCGGCGTCAAGCTGTCCGTGCACAGCAACAGGGCCGACAGAAGACAAGTTGATCTTGTCCCGGCATAAATCGACATAATCGACAGAATTCCCGCGGATGTCGATCAAGTCGCCCACGTGCAAGGAATCCACTCGCACGGTCTCGACAAAAGACACATTTGCCGAGGCCCACGCGTGGCAAGAGCTGTCTCGAGAAGAGGCAAACACGGGGTCGTCAGTCAGTTCAAGGTCGACAATATTGCACGATTTCCAGGGTATCGAGAAATCGAAGGGCAGGGTCAAATTCCCCCCGCTGCACAGACCGTCGATTTCCGAATAGAATGCAGAATAAGCCCTCAGCTTATCGCTGGAAACCCCGTTCAGGAAATCCGCATAGCCTCTCGCCCCGGATGATAATCGCATCTGCCGGCGAGTGCAATATTTAAAGCCTACAGCATCCTTTTGCGTCTCACGAAAAAAGGCGGAAAACTCACGATTCCCGGCAGCTGGATCCGAATGTCCGCTTCAATTTTGCTCGGCGCATCGAGTCTCACGGCGTGTTCTAGAAAGTGTTCTAGTCTAGCTCCGTTCAGGGTGCCACACTGCATCGATCTCAACGTGGCAGATTCGACAAATATGACTCCTGTACACGGTGCAAGGTGCTTCAGTTGCAATGGAAACGATTCTAGGCTTACGAGGGATGATCCAGATGTTCAGCGATTCGACTCTTTACCCGTCACCATATATAGTAAAGTACAGTACAGTAATTGTTATTTCGCCTTAGCTGTTCTGTATCAATACAGCGAAGAAAAATACCCCTGCAACTTTAAAAAAATACGCTGCTCTGCACGATCAAGGTACTGCGGAGATCAGGACTTCGTGTAAAGCAGGTGTTTAATTGTATTCATCGGTTGGAAAGAATCACTATCCCCAGAAATTTAATTTAAAAGCACTAACGTGTTCCTCGAAGAGGAGCTAAGCTTTTCCAGAATCGCAAAATTTCTGCTTAAAAACCCCCAGTTTCCAAAATACTTGTACATGTGCTACCTCGCAATTCCACCTCCCGCAATTTGACAATTCGACCAGCATTGGTCATTTTTTCGCGTTTTTGTAACTAAATTTTAGAATTTCATGGAGTGTTTCGCATTTGACCCTAGTTTGGCAACGGATTAGGGTCGAATTGCCACCTGTACTATCTTTAGAACCTCCCAACTGTTATACGGGTTCAACGAGGCTGATAATTGTTCAACGCGATTTCTTACTCACGGTTGGAGAAGTTCCTCGCTGACGAATCGAGGGAAAGGGAAGAAAAGTCCAAGTCTCCTACGATGCTTCCATCGTTAAATTTAACGTCACCTGAAACATTTTATTATTATTTTTATTATCCTTCGTGCCGCAAACATGAATCTTTTGTCGCCATCCAATATTATTTTCTATTTGCGAGGATTTCCTGTAGGTTGCATGGGATAGCTGGCAGTGATTTTCTTCATGACGCAACCCTCATTCTGGTTCGAATGATTTTTAGAGTTTTCGGGAAAAACAACATTCCCTCTTGGAATGGATCAACGAACCAAAGAAACTTTTTTTCACTTGTGCCTTTTCGGACAGGAATGGAAATTCCGGGACAACGAATTTACGAGTATATCTCAGAAGTGTTTCTCTCAATAAGGAAAGTTAAACACTGCTGTTCATTGCGCCCCAGCAGTAAAATTAATGGTGAAAACGTTGAATTAAAAAGAAAATGCACAGCAAAATGTTGCATGGCTTTCAAACCATATATTGTATCGCTTAAATGTCTCAAGATAATTTAACCAAAATCAGAAACATTTTTCGCAGAAAACAAACCTGTCAACTGCCTGGTCTTCGTCGTCAGCAAATGCGATGGATGGTGGCCATTAAAAGAATTGGAGATTTCCAGGTGTCCAACTTTCATGAAACTTGAAAAAGTTTTCTTCCCTGGAGTCGAATAGATTTATCATAAAAACTACGCTTTTCGTCGATACATGAATAAATGCCAAGTACCACTTATAGTTTGATGTTCCGTGGAACTATTCGTGAAAACCAAATTCTTCAGCGAGGACGGGAAAAGGATACCATCGATATGCTTGACGGAAAACGACTCTGCCTTAACTGGCTGAAATAAATTTTCATTATGAGCAGGTAACGTTTCAAAAATTCCATGGTAAATGGATTCAACACTTACGTGATGAAATGTGACGTCAGACTTTAAAATGACGTTTCCATCAATTTTAACAGCGTTCGCTATGAGTTCGGAGAAATTCAAGCCGTTTATCCCTTCCAGATTAATCAAATTTCGTACTTTCAGGGTTTCTAGAGGGAAGAAGAAAAAATATGAAAACCTACGAAAGCAAATAAGTCGGACTGAAATAGCGAACCAAGGAACGAATGTCGGCGAGAACATTTTTGCAGCATTTCGTCAAGTGCTGCTTCGCTCATGCCATTCAGCATTTTGATATTCCCCGAATTCATTCCTAAATGGCGAATGCTTATATTCGCTCGAATTTCTTGAATGTCCTTCGATTCGAGCTTGACGCGGCTGAAATGAGGAAATATTCTGATTGTTGCATTTTCGTCCTTGTTTGACTTGAATGCAAAGGTACTGCACAGTAAACATTTACAGGATTATGGGCTTGTTTCATTGAAATCAAGCATTTGGGTGAGTTCCGTGCTTCAGATAATCGAGCATAAACTGCTTGTCACTTATGCGGTGTCGCATAAGTGACATTACATAAAATCCTTCCGAAATTTCTTCTGCAATTATTCTGGGAAAATCGAAAAGTACTGCATAACTGAGTTTACTGGATTTCCTCTAAATATTTTTCACTTATTTTGCTAGAAATATTTCGAAATTTCTTTTGCAATTTATTTCGTACATATCGACAAGCATAACTGTTCATTGGATTTCCTCCAAATAATGTTCAAAATGCTGACTACTGTGCAGTGTGTTTCCCCAGTCAATAATATTTCAGGTTGAAGTCTTCATTCACCAAATTACAATACTGTACCTCAATTTGAAAAGAATACCTACTTCGTGATGAAATTCTGCCACTCGGGAGACGTTCTCGGGAAGTCCGAATGAATGTTGCCGCGGATCTCCAGCTCGTTGGCGATCACATGCCTCTGAAATATTGTCGTTCCGTCGGAAGTCTTCATCACACCCTGAAACAGACCGGAAACCATTAACTTCACCCTTGACATAAAAAAGTACTTCAGTATTCTTTCACGGACTAAATGATACACTTGCCAAGGATTTCAGCAAGTCTGGCACTCGCAAAATGAGCTTTCGGACACTGAATTCCATATTAGAGAGGTTCACAAAATGATTGAAGACATAATCGCGACCCAAATCAACCCTTCTGTCATCGTCCATTCTGTGTTTTCCGAGGAAGTACGTGGAAACATTTCGTATTAGCACGGGCTTTGAAAATGCCACTGGGCCTGCAAAGATAAATAAGTTGCATCACGATTTCCTCGCCCAATCTCGGCAGTCAGTATACTTGTAAATATTTGATTTGATGACAGTCTGGCAAGGTTGTGCGGGAATGTCCCATACAAGATGATCGCTTCTCTTGCAATAAGTTGGCGCAACGAAACTGGAGCATCGATCACGAGCTTCTTCTGGTCCTAGGGTTACACAGATATCATCTCATATGATTTCTCTTTGTCATTTTCAAGTTATGAGTCCTTCGGGACTATATTTACTGACTTTCCGAATGATCGACTTGAGCAGCGTTGACACTTTCTCGTCATTAACAGCTTCTCCCTTAAAGCCCTTCATCACAGTCAAAGACGCAGAGTCGGAGATTTCCAGATTTTTCACGACAGCATTCATTTCAGAACGGATGAATTCTTGAAGTTTTGATATTTTTTCTCGTTGGTTGCCGAGCATCTGAAACAAATAAACGCAAACGAAATAAAATTAGACGCTAGATCGGCGTTAGTATACAATGCCTCACATTCAGATGGTCTTTGACACGCAATCCTTTTTTAAACGTGTACATTCCTTCTGCGAAAACTGGTGCTCCGTTCAGAGGGATCACGTTTGAAAAGTTCGAAATGCATTTTGGCATAGTTACGATTTTCGCTTCTTCAACGATCAGGCGGCCTCCAACAGTGACGGAATGTCCTGTAAGTATTTTCAATTGAGAAAAAAATGAATCTCAGAAGCATCACAAGTTTCATCGCATTGCAGGATAAGCAACAACGTTCTGAGGAAATATCGATTAGGGAGCATGTCGGCTTAGGGAAAACCCAGCAGAATATTGTTGAACACATTTCCGGAGAGAAAAAGTGATGATTCAGAGGCCAATAAAAATGGCGAGAGATATAGTGTCGAGGAAACGACACGAAATGAACATTTCCTGCAGTGTATTTTAAGCAGAAACTTCGAGAAAAACAACGCTTAATGACCTCAATCGAAGGAATTCCAGAATGAAATAACGTCTTTTAAAAAAGAAAACAAGCCATAAGAACCATTATATATTTATATCGCAAGTTAAAATTTAAAGCAACGCTAAAATTCAAAGCCAATAGAAAGCAAAAAGTAGTTTCACTTGAATTCTTCTCCCCTAAGCTTCAGTTGTACGCGATAATTCCACCTCACGAACAGGAGAACTTTCTAGATAATGCAATCAAATTCAAATATCGAAAAAGGGATGGCATTAAATGTCATTATGAATATTCGTTTCTCTGTAAGGCACTTCTTTCAATTACAATTTTTGAGGATAAAGAAAAGCGAAATCTCACCAGCTCTGGCGAGTGCTTGAAGGGGACTTCCTCGTTGCTGACCGTTGAGATCATCAGTCCAGAAGTTCATGTATGAAACATTAGCACTCTGAAGCATAATAGAAAACCAGCGACAACTATAAACTGTGTTGAAAATGAATTTAAAAAATAGAAGACGATTACTCGCAAGTCCAAGCGTCGTAATTTCAAGGACGACGATTTTGGAACAGCTTTCGAAATCACGTCAGACAAAAGCAGGTTGTTGACGAGGATATTCCTCGAACATTGCAGACCACTGTCGTCGCGAATTCTCAAATCGGTACCTTCGCGAAATATCAAACTTCCGTTGATGATGATAGGGTCAGACTGGTTTTTCAGAACGATTCGGGTCAACAAGTGCGACAAATCGACCTCGTTCACGACCGCAGGCCCTTCAATCCTCGCAATGTGTACGTCTTCGAACGTCCAATAAACTGCAGACAAGAACCACTTGATCGATCAACCAGCGCAACACATGAAAGAGAAGAAGAGCTCTCACCCGGAATAACGTTCGAAAGCAGCTTCGATCGATAGAGAGGAAAAGCTTCACTCGAAATATCAATGCCAGCGGTGGTCACGCCGTCCCGAAATACTGCATGTCCGCCCATATGCAAAGATCCACTAAACGTCACAGGCTTCGAGAAGACCAAGTTTTTCTCGCTCGCAAACGAGAAGCTGTTCATTGTTTTTCCATTGAGCATCGACAAGGTCAATTGATCCACTTTGAGAGGGCTCGAGAAAGACTTGTTGGCTGCAAATTCCAACATAGCGTCCGAACTGAAAAATAAACATTTTTAAAGCTGGAAAAAACGTGGATCGTGCCAAACCGAATCTGAACTCACGCGAGCACATAATCCGAGACTTTGAAAGCATCCAACTCCCCGGAAGAGGACTTCGTATAAAGTTTCATATCATTCACGTACAAGCGGGAAATGTTCGCAAAAAAATCTGCTTCCAGACGCACCAATGTCACTTTTCCTTCAGCAATCCCAGCCTCGATCGCTGAATAAGTGAAGTATGAATACAGTACTGCACATATAATTGTGTGGTTCCACAAAATTTTTCAAGATTTCCCATTCTATTCATTGTTAATTAAGCGGCAAGCCTAAACTGGTTATTTCTTTTTTTAATTTTAATAAAAAATTTCTTAGCTTTTGCATCAGAAAAAATAAGTTCCTTCTGCTGTGTCCTGCAAAACACAACAGTTTATTTGAAAAATTGCAGTGACAGCCAGAGAAATACTCCAGAAAGTATGTGGTGGTATAAGGGGTTTTTTGTTGGCAAAAATTGACCGAAATTTTGTTCCGTATTCTTGAAAACCTACTAATTTTCTCAAGGTGATTGCCGGGGGAAAACACCAGGGGGAAAATACAGCATCCTCCGGTCGATCCATTCGATTAAAAATGGCAACTTTTAAAAATTTTATAAGTACAACAATGCGTTTATTCAAGTATACAGTACTGTAATCGGCAGCATTTTATTCGCCTTGTGCAGCATCGGTTGCCCGCCTCGTAAAAGATCTCACAAGTATGATATTATTTCTATATGCTCCCGTAAACATGTAAAATCTTGTTCGGCGACGAAAATTCCCGGAAAAATCGGAAGAACCCTCGATTTTCGATACCTTGCAGTCTTTCTTCCAAGAAATCGAAACTTTTCTTGATCCCGGCGAGATCCACCTCCACAACGACAGCAGTCAAGGCCGATAGAGACAATGTAGGGAATTTCGGGATCGGAGCTTCAAGGCGGATTTCTGCTGAACGAACTTCTCCATCTACCGTCAAATTCGGAATCGAGTCGGACACGGCTTCCAACACTTCGCACGGGGTCAAAGCGTCGCCGTCCCGATCAAACCCATACCTGTTTTCCTCGCTCTTGATCCCATTCATCGTGTTAGTGATGAGAGTCTTCGAATTAGAAAACAAACGAAGTATATCAGAATATACCCTTCAAAAGAGAAACGACAGAAATCCTAGAATGGTTTCAGCGGATAAGAAATTGCGATCGTCGAAGATTTTACAAACGGATTTTTCTTCTAAACCGTCAGAAAAATTTAAATTTCGCTATTCATTATGTTGGCCAAAAATGAATGAAACTCTGAATCAGAAGGCTTTTGAAAGACGATAATTTCAAGAGTGTATCCTTCAAGAGATAAACGATAATGACTCCTAGAGAGGAAGTGATGAGTGATATATGGAATGTTCCCGGATGAACAAAAATAACACTCTTCGAAGACTTCAATAGAGTGGATTGATCATCTAAAACGTAAGAAAAGTGAAAATATTCACTACAGTATTTCGTTCAAGAATCACGTCAGACGGGCAGTAAACAAAAAATGATGGTAGACGTCACTGTGCTGAACGGACCTTGATGGCAGCAAACGGGTACAAGCGATTCTGGGTATCGGAAGGGGTTTCAATCGCTGAACAAAACTTTCGTCGCAAGGACGATCATCCGAGAAAAATGAACTTCCTAACAATATGATTTGAAATTTAGCAGATATTATATTTCTGATGATGCAACCGGATAAAGAGCCAATAGGGCCAGCTATTCGAGACTTCGACTCCAACATTACTTTATTAGACCACTCCTGACTAGAGAAATCAAATGCGGCAATTTTTGGGAGGATGTTACGCTGAAAGAACGATGCATCACGAGCCTCATTTTCCGGATTTATATACTGGACTTATGAAATGCAGGAAGTCAAATAAAGAATTAAGGCCTGATATAAAAAAAAACTCAATATGTAGTCCTTGCAAATAAATATCGTCTGAAATCCGTTGAAATGAAGTACTTGGAAGCTTATGTCATGAATGAATGAATGCTGAAAATGTTGAAAATTCCTGGAGCAAGGTCCACATACGCAAAACTGGAGTACAGCCCATATGCTCTAAAAAAATCTTGTGTGCATAGGTCGCACATTGCTCACATGTTGGGGGAAAAACTCACGATCAAAGAAATGCTTGTGAAAATTCGCACTCGTGTGCTTGGAAATTTTTCATACCTGAAGTTGAGCGAGTCGCTCTTGATGTGCAGATGTTCGAGTCAAAATTGGACTCGTAATGTCGAAGATCTTGGGAGATACCCGGACTGCAACCAGCGTCGCGAGGCTGTCGGGCTGAACTCCAATCAAGTATGAAATGCCGTCAACCAACATCGTATCTTCAATGTACATCCCAGAATCCAACAAGCAACTGAACCCTGAAACCAGGATGAAATATTCCTCAATCCATTCAGATTGACACAGTGTCCATGTCGAACGGTATTCTGTCACGGCGGAAGTCTTCCTCAGAAGAATGGCGATTGCGACGCATCTCGTCTCAAGAAAAATGGCTCCAGGCGAAATTTGAACTAACCCGTCAGTTTTCATGCGGAACTGGACCATGAAAATTGTCAGCCGAGATACAACGTAAAATATCTTTCCTCCCCTTTCTCCAAAAAGCGAAAACTGTATAATATTTATTAATATTGGCCGTTATCAGCCGAGCCTGAAATTTATTTCGATCCGAAAAAAAAGAGAAAAAAGTGGCTTGCATATAATGTAACTGAGCCTCATTTTTCTGAAAGTCTCATGAGCAGTACAGATGGAGACATTTTGAAAATATACCAATAGATCGAGGCGAAATTCAACAAATTTGTGAACATGAACAGAGGCAAACAAAAACGAGAAAATTTAATGAACCAGAGAATGAACAGAGAATCCTGCTACGCAAGAATTTGTCCTCAATGAAATGGGACCCGTCCCGGGACGAAGAAGAAATGGAACCCACAACAATCCTTCCCAAGGGCGAACAGAAGAAAAAATTAAAAATCAACCCAACCGAACATTCTCAACTCATCAACATTCAACATAATACTGTAACTACGATCAAATCTGCGTGTGTGCTGCGCACTCATCTACGTCTGTGCCCAGAAGCCAGAACCCAGGCTGACCAGCACTCCCTCTCTGGTTGCCCCGCTGGTTGTCCGGTTGCCCCGCCTTACCTTGATGGGGCGGATTGGCGTGGGTTCCATTTCTACCCGGTCCCCAGGACCAATTATCCCGAATCCTATTTAATTGTGGACGGATCCTCCAGGAGCGATACGATCCAGACAGGTGTTTTAAAATTTGAAAGTTTAGTTTAAAAAATCTAGAAACCGCTCCAGCGGAAATTTCTCATTCACTATTCGATATTTTACAACTTGCAATGCGTGGACTGCATTGTCTTGGTGCATCAATACATTTATCCGGCATATTCTTGATCATTGATGAATAAACCTAGCTTCGCTGCTTTGGTCATGCACGAGGCTGCGCACTCATCTACGTCGCTTCTCTTTCGCAATTTATAGTCGAAGCCCGTGCAGCGAACTTTAGGCAACATGATTTACACGAAAGAAAGTAAGCTTTTGTTGAACACGTTGCTCTTCGCTCTATAAACATATCAACGCTTCATCCAAGTATTCTTACATTGATCGATGATGAGCAAAACCTACGAAGTATTACCGGAAGTCGTTTTGGATCCAACCACCAAATCGGTGGAGCATTTGAAGTCGTCCAGCTCTTGGAAGGACGCCGTTTCGGAGTCGTAGATGAGCAGTACTGGAAACGGCTTTTCCGGCGTTGCGCGGATCATCAGTGCCGCTCCGTCGATTCCAGCGTTCAGATGAAGCCCGAAGACGTGACTTCCTCGTACGTTCATTCTTTGCACAGTTTTGAACACTTTCGCCGATAAAACGTAAGTGTAGATGTAGAGTCTGAAAGTTATCATAATTGGTGTCAAATCATTCCCACACAGATCCAGTTATTACTTGGAAGTATAAACTTGTCTTTCAAAAAATTAGAGATTCGCTTGATCATGAGAACCGCATACCAAGGATAAATGACGTGATCTTTAATTTATCAAGAGGAAGAAACCCAGAAATGCCGATTCTAAAAAAGATCAATAACTGCTGTAGTTCTGAAGGCGAAACATATTAGTTTTTTTCATGAGATGAACCGGAAAATGACCGATCGCTTCTATGAAAAAAATAAGAACACTGCATCTCCATACGGCAATGCAGTGAAAAAGTCCTATGCGTCCATCAACGATTTTCAACATGCTGAGGAAAAAAATGTATCAAATTGATAAGACTGTCATGGCAATTCGAAAAGAGCTGTAATTTCTTCTTGACATTTAATAGCATGTGTATTCTGGTTCGTTTTTTGGTCTTCAGAAGATCGGTATAATAAGTTGCAAAGGAAGTATTGGATTTTAAAGACGTTGTTAAACATACTATAACAATAACCGGCTACTTTTTCAACTTCAAACCTCATTCCGTGCCTGTAATTACATCGTCCGAATAAAAATTTTCTTCATACATTTTGGCTTGAACAAACATAATTTGAAATTCCGCGGAGACAAAATAGAATGAATATTTTAACGCATGCAAATCAGCTGAAATGTGCCATTGGATAGTTTTTGAGATGGTGAAGATGATCACTCCAATGCCGCTAAAACAATACTTGTGAAAAAATTGAACCAGTAATTACGTAACACCTGATTGGACCACCTTTTGTTATGTTCTTTCAAACCATTCCAGAGATTTAATTGAATCTTCACGAATAAATCCAGCTTTTACTGCCACATTCTGTACAAAATCTCCGCATTTAAATCTTTACATTTGAAAGTAAAATCCATAGCAAGTATCAATTTGTGTGAAAATCTTTCTTCCCAACTTCAAACAAACGCAATCGAAAAGCGTCCTCTTTTTCGTTAGATCGGAAGATGCCTCTGAACCGACATCTTGAAACGAGTTTCAAACCTAGTGAAATTTGGCGTCACCTCGCATTTTAAAACGCACCTTGATGTTGACTTGAGAGCCAAAAAGAGGCCATCATGATTCTCCACGAAGGTCATCGACCAAATGATCTTTTCCTCCGATAGCAGGGTTTGAGTAAGTTCGGCAATGTACTTATTCTTGCTATCAAGTTCTCTTGCCGTGACAATGGTCTTGATTCAACGTAAGTGTAGATGTAGAGTCTGAAAGTTATAATAATTGGTGTCAAATCATTCCCACCCACATCCCATTATTACTTGAAAGTATAACCTTGTCTTGTCAAAAAATAAGAGATTCGCTTGATCATGAGAACCGCATACCAAGGATAAATGACGTGATCTTTAATTTATCAAGAGGAAGAAACCCAGAATGCCGACTCAAAAAAAAAGCTCAACAACTGCTGTAGTTCTGAAGGCGAAATATATCAAGATTTATTTTTTCATGAGATGGACCAGAAAATGACCGATCGCTTCTATAAAAAAAAGAGGAAATACTGCATCTCCATACGGCAATGCAGTGAAAAAGTCCTATGCGTTCATCACAGATTTTCAACATGCTGAGGAAAGAAAAGTATCAAATTGATGACTGTCATGGGATTCGAAAATATCTTTCATTTCTTCTTGATATGTAATAGCATATGCATTCCGGTTCTCTTTTTGGTTTTCAGAAGATCAGCACAAGTATCAAAGGAAGTAAAGGATTTTAGAGAAGCTGTTAAAACATACTACTGTATGGGTACTTTTTCAACTTCAAACCTCATTCCGTGCCTGTAATTATATCGTCTGAATAATAATTTATACATACATTTTGGGTTGAACAAACATAATTTGAAATTCCACGTAAGCATGATAGAATGATTTTTTTAACGCATGCAAATCAGCTGAAATGGATAGTTTTTGGAATGGCGAAAATGATCACCCTAATGCCGCTAGGACAATACTTTTGAAAAAATTGAATCTGCAATTACGTAAAACATGATTGGACCACCTTTTGTTATGCTCTTTCAAACCATTCCGGAGATTTGATTGGATCTTCACGAATAAATCCATCTTTTACTGACATACGCTGTACAGAAGCTCTGCATTTAAATCCTTACATGTGAAAGTAAAATCGATAGCAAGTATGAATTTGTGTGAAAATCTTTCTCCCCAAGTTCAAACAAACGCAATCGAAAAGCGTCCTCTTTTTCGTTAGATCGGAAGATGCCTCTGAACCGAAATCTTGAAACGAGTTTCAAACCTAGTGAAATTTGGCGTCACCTCGCATTTTAAAACGCACCTTGATGTTGACTTGAGAGCCAAAAAGAGCGGTAGTACTAAGAGGTGCTTCCAGTAGCTGGTTTACTAGAAAAGGAGGCTATCGTCCCAAACTCATTCAAGCCGTTACATGAATAAGAACGATAGTTCAAGAGAACGGCACTGTTACCAGAACTAAGCGTTTCTGTACCCGCGGTCGCAAATCTCAGCCAAAATCAAGAACGGGATCCCGCGGAAGCTGGCAGCCAGCAACTGATACCCGACAACGGTGAATTCGGGGTCGTTCATCAGGGGCAGTAATTTCACATATCTGATCGAACAATTAATAGGGGAAAATGACTTCAAAATCATGCTGTAAAGTTCGAAAATTTAGATTTTAAAAAACTATACTCACATCTTTGAAACCATCCCTTGAGTATTTGTTTTGACGATCCAATAGGCAGCACTGGGATCATCCCATAACTGAGAAACTTGCTTCACTGAGGGGAAGATGCCAAATGTGTTGGGGCTTAGTTCCAGTACGTCTAGCTTATCGATTTTTCCGTTGAACCAGAACTTCTTCTCGGCACTCTAGATAAATATTATGGCAGATAAATAATAAATATTATTCAATTTAAAAAAATGCATTGAATACAATCCAGCTTTAAATTTTTTCGCAGTAATTTCAAATAAAGCCACGAGGAGAAATGTCGGTTAAAGCAAGAAATACAATTCCAGCGAGAAAAATGTCACAGAAACTATCTTCAATGACATTAAGAAAACCATATAGTAATGATTACCTTTGAATAACTGTTTATTGAAGACATCATTCTCCCATATATTCGATCTGAAATTTTTCACCGATGTACCCGGCTTTTTTTTGGTGTCGTACAAAATGCCCCGTAAATATTTGCTAGGCCAACAATACAAACTCAAATATAATGTGGGGGAAAGCTCAGCCTTGATTTGATTGTTTTCAAACAAAAAAATGCTACTGTATTTTCTACAGATGCAATCATCATTTTCTTATTCGCTCTCATTCAGCAGATGTGACAAAATCTACGCAAGGAAATCGTATCATGATCTAAATTCAATCATTCTTTTTTACTTAAAATAAAAACGATTAAAAATTACAATTCGGCGCTTGAATATATCATCAGTACTGGGTTCTATACTTGAGTTTGATTGCATCGCGGTCAGGGAAATGGCAGAAAGTAATGGGAGACCAGAATTCCCCCGTCAATAGGTGAAAGACGAATTTCTTCATGACTAACATTTGACTGTTCTCCTCTTTACACAGTTCAATTAAGCAAATTCGATACGTATGTCGCAATGAAACGAGTCAGCAAATGTTGACACGAATTAATCTATAAACAACTGCAAAAACGGCACATTGAATGTCTCGTGCCGGAAACTTATTATTCACCATCGCCATGGGCTGTCGAACCGATTCTTGAACCCCCATCCGATAAATGGTGACTATGTCCCGTTCTGGTTGCACGTCTGAGACGACGATTACGTACTGGAATCGCCGGCCTCCGGGCCCTGTCGTTGTGAATGTTGCCATTGCAGCAATTTCGTCGTCCACTTCTGCTCGACAAATTTAAGTTTTTTTCCAAGCGAAACGAAGACCACAGAGTAGAAAAAAATACATATATTGAGCAAGTCGTGAACACAAAATTATCTCGAGGTTTATTTTCAAAAAATGTGATTCATCTCTTGCTTTAGGGTTTCAAAAAGGTTAGCCCGCATGAGAATTCATTTTTTAATCTAAATCTCCAAAGTACCCGTGGTTGAAAACAATGCGGTATATGTCAGTTTATGTTTTATTTCTCATTGATTCACATTCTGGAGGCATGAAAACATGTTTCGCACGTAATTTTTGCATGAACATGCAGAAGACATGATGATCAGAGCAGACCATATTCAGTAGCTTTGATTTAGAATAAGACTTGCTTGAACACCACCTCGGATAATGAAGGTTACAGTGTAGCTGTGACAAAATGTGGGAGCATTTTTCGAGGGTATACAGTAGTACGTGCGTCCATCTGCTTTATGGAATTCAGGCAGTGACAGGAAAATGATGAAAAACTCACGCTGCTCCAAGATTAAAATCGTGCTCAAGCGGGAGCAGAGCCTGTAGCGTTACGGGGTCTAGGTCTTAAAGCAGCGCGACTTCGTATACTCCATCAGCAACTCAAAAAGGGGCCCGTGCAGCGTCGAAAGGTCGCAAAGCGACTTGTGTCTCCGCCGCCGCATGTCCGGTTTCAGCGCCGCTTCGTGCACCGACTCGACGCTAACGCCTGCAGAGAAAGTGGAATTACGCCGAATTTCCGCCGCTTTTCGTCCTGATTTCGGGGAGCAGGAGAATTCGTTTGCGCTCTCTACTTCAACCCTATAGTCCACCGTGACTACTTTGCGCTCATTCGGCGAATTCGAAGCACATCAGCTGCGTAAATCAGTACGTATCGGGTTTTCGAGCGTCACGCCCTCCGTACATGTACGGTATAACCGTATGTCATTTTATTTACTTTCTTCAGCGATTCATTACATCGAATCACTCAAAAGCCCCCAAAACCGGCAAAAAATATTCCCTTTTAAAATGATTCAACAACCAAGGTCTCCTGTACAACACTCAAATTTCCATCTTCAGCGAAAGGCCTAATCGGTGTTGAGATTTTCAGCCTGCCGTGCAACTGGGTTGTTGTAAAATCATTTGGTGCAATTATGCCCATAATTACCATTTTCCCAGAGACCTAAACGATCTGACGCCATTTAAATTTTTTGGCATATTTCTCAAGCACGTTTGGAGGTAGGACATCCTAAAAGGAACAGCAAAAATGGAACCCCGTATTAAACAACAGTTAATTAGTCATAAAGCATTTCATACGTTTGCAGCAGCGGACTGAAATACCCTTGCTAAGATCTTTCTTTTAAATTAGTTTGATAAGTTTCCATCATTCAAATCATTCATTTTTGGAAAACTATTACTCTCGCCACCTATTTTTCACGAATACCTCACAAATGCCGTGCCTTCGCGACATTTTCAAAAACGCAGGTGACAATATATTTTCAAGCGAAGAAGCAGATGCATTTTTCTCAATTACCTAATTTACAGGCTGGAAAACACTGCTCCTGTGAGTTAAAAATCGCTGTCGCATTTTTTTTTTGCGGGCATTGCTGTACGTGGGAATGTTAATTTAAGAACGCCAGCATTTTCAAGCAGATTATGACGTTCTTGTCTGGTTCTAAGACACAGGTTCTGCTCGTGAAATTATTTGCATAGAAGCCCTTTCTACTCCCCACGGGAAGAGGAAAGGTTGCTTCCGAGTCCTAAGCTTTCCATCCGCCTTTGGGTAAGGCCTTCTTAAGTTGGTACTTTCTTTGTTCCAGGACGCCCTCAGGCGCAAACTTCGGGTGGGACTACTACACGACGATAGGAAAACAAAAGGCTGATGGCGGTGTAGGGAAATTTTCGGGATCCCCCCGCGTGGTTCGGTCCCTTCGTTACACGACAGAAACTTGCTTTGTCTCGGCATGTCCTCGTGTAGCAGTGCAGCATCATGCAGCTCGGGCAGACCGGACGAGACCTGACGTCGCATCCTGACGTCGGCTGAAGGGGACAGCGATGTCGACAACAGGAGGTCAGCAAAGACCGCGTTCAGCTCTCGGTTCACTGCGTTTCGAAGGCCAGCGTCCACTTCGGCAGTTAGGAATTCGCTGGCCGTCATTGCGACGACGAGGATCCTGTCGGTCGCGGCGTCGAGGACTGCTTCCGAATGCATCTCCGTGCCCAGAGTCTGAAACAAGCGTCGAGTCTTTTTCCAGCAGATAGTTGCCGAACATTCATCGAAATCTTGCAGAGTAATATATAGACGAAATATTTCTGAATTACCCATTCCCGAGTTCCACCCACTCGAAATATCGGTGATCGACGGAATGCATATAAACTTGCCCACTCCCCATGCAGTGATTCGTTCATTCCATGCCTCAGTTCACACTTCAGACTAATGACTGAATGCTTCAGCTGAAGATTGTAACCTTGATGATTCAGAAGAGATTACCTAATGTCTACTTCATGTTAACTGAAAATCACGGATGTCGGAAATCCGAGTATAATTTGATTTAATAATGGCTTGACAGAATGTATATCATGATATTCAAATATAGTAGAATATTTTAGTTTAGTAGTTTCTGGAATCCAAACTTTTATTTGACAGTTTTTATGGCGTCTTAATTATGGGTTCCAATTGATCAAATTCTCATTTAAAACAGGTATAATCTAGATTTAATTAGATTGTATTTAAAATTAACTTCGTTGACCAAAACACATTGAAAAGGGCAGCAGATTTTTCATGTCCACACTTGCACATGAATATATTTTAAACTAATATTTCCTTCAAAAAATGTTTATTTCACAAACCTAAGTTTTCATTTCTAGTGCTATATAATTTCATCGGCTCGCACAGAAAATGTAATTCTGCTGATATTCATGAACCCCGCTATGTATATGCAGTTTATGTTTTTAAGCACATGATTTCTCAGGTATCAAAAAATGAAAAAAGTGATCGCCATCAGCAAGGCACAGAAATTTATTCGCATTTAAATAAATATTCTGTTTTCGAAATAATTTCAAGTCGATTTTTACGAGGGAATAAAGCGTGATAACCACACGTACTGCGCGTGGTCAACGGCAGAAAAACAACCAGAAGAAAACGACTCGATTGCTAACTTAGTTCCTTTTTACTTCTGCAAGCGGGATTTGCGGGATACCCTCGTGTCCCTCATTTCATCCTTCCCCTATAATCTGAGGAAACAATTCTAGCGAAAGAACCAGTCTCACGGGTATTGAACCCATTTATATACTGTGCAGTACATTGAGAAGACGATGCATGGAAGAATGGAGAAATTCGATTGATCCCGTGAAACATTTCCACATCGGGTGATTTTTGCTGAGTGCTTTTCTCCCGACGAAGTGTGCGCTTAAAATGTCAAAGGTCTCTCCACGTAATGGTGAATTTGTACAGTTGATCTTTCACATTCATGTTGACAACTTCTACATGATCCGTCGATCGAATGTAAAAACAGCTGTTTTTTTCGGAGGGAAAATGTGGAAAATCTCACGTGTCCAACCAATGTCCAGTTGGAATTTGCATAAGATAGCAGCAACACGGCGTAAATTTCTTGTTCATCCACCGCATTCTTGCCGGGCTTCTCAATTCGGGGCCAAGTGATCCGAGGGCCCCGTACTGTTGGCAGTGAGGGAAACATGAACCTAGTCGATTCCATTTCACATCCAATCGCATTTGTTCGATTGGCGTGGAACCAACAAGCTTCCAAACATCCCAGTGACTGCAAACCGAATAACAGTTAATCTCAAACACGCCACGCTTTCTTCGAAGTACCCCCACTTACGCATCCTGTCACGGGCTGTTGGCAAATCCCATCGCCGCACGTTTCCCAGCACTGAAAATGCATAAAATTTCTTTACCACCCATTAATCCCAGAGAACCGAATCAAGTAAGGTCATTTAACTGCCCGTCCGCTCGAACTTCCGAATCCCCGGGCCCGCGCCACACTTATCTCAGTCAGGGCTGAAATTCCTCGCGAGGCATTTTTTACGTTGCCTGAGTCGGAGATGGATGCGATTCGAAGCGGCGGCAGAGTGACATCGGGAGCAACTTACAATCCGACATTCGGAATGGTTTCCGCAAGCGTCGATCGCGTCAGGAGGGCCGAACAGCAGCTGTCAAAGAAAACAAGGACCAGTCAAGAGCATGGTAGATACGATCGGGAAAAAGACCCCTTGGCGGGATGAGCCTGTTTTTGCGAGATTACTGTGTTTTTTTTTTCGAGGTCGGTTGCAGACACTTCGAAGGGGGTGCGTTTGTGCTAGTCACGGCGGGGAGTCGGATGCGCAACAACTTCTGTGATAATGACTCCGGGCGGAGCGATGCATGCAAGCAGTACCTCAGAGCTCATTCCACTTTGGAGGCTTCCTCAAGTTAATTAATTTAGATTACACTATGCCAGGTCCGAGAAAGTGTGCCCCACTCGTGTCTTTTTCTTTCTGGTCAAGAATGTTTGCTCAGATGAAGGAGTCATGGGAGAAGGGTGACAAGCAGTCAGAACACTTCTTGAGCTGACAGAAATCCTTCAGTGCATGGCACAACTAAATGCACACCCGACGTACCATGAAGTCGGGAATAATTAAATTGTACGTTGTCACAGAAAACGGACCACATTGCGGACCAACACGACATGCTGGGGATGCTTCATTCCACTTTGAGTACGATTTAAATGAGGGTTCGTTTTGGTTGTCATTCGGAGGGCTACATCAGAATATTTTTCTCCTGTTGTTAATAATACGGCTTTAAGCCACATTTGCCGAGGATCACCCAGGTAAAATCTGCAGGAGTCAAGAGCATTACAAAAACAATCAGAAAACTTGTATGCGACTTTGCTCAAAGCCACGAAATAAATACTAGAGCGAATTCGCTTGATTAGTCTCTGGCAAACTCCCGCCCATGTTTTTTTTTTTGTCAACTGCTTCCTGGTTTTTGCTGTCCACGGAAAATTTGTTTGTTGTACGTGTTTTTTTTGTTTTGTTGCGAGGTCGGTTCATTATGTGTGTCGGGTTTTTAAGGATCGCACGTTCTTCACGCGAGTATCAGATAAGACATTTCTTGCATTAGGCCTGGATAGTGAACAAAGCGCAGTAATCGTTAGACTGGTCTAATTATTGGGGATGGGGAAACAGAAGCCGAGTACCAATTATAAGTTCAAATGCCAGGGTTTCTCATCCGGATGGAAAATCATTATAAGTGAATGCAAAATAAATGTGGTTTCAAATAAGAACTCCAAATGAAGTCACCCGAACGTGACCATGTTCATTTAAATTGTATAATAAAACTTCTGGCAATAAATTTGAAAAATTATCCAATTCCTAACCAATCTTTTCCAAAATTTCTGAACTTCTTCTCGAAAAAGTTTTATTTAGTTGTCAAATCCTGCAAAATTGGTGCACAACTTTTTAGAGATGCTATGGACAGACGTCTGACGAGTTATTTCAAACTTACGTGGGGTACGTAACGCCAGCCTTGATTGAAAGCAGTATACTAAGCTTCCAAAAATTAAAATTGCCCTCTATCGAGTGAGTTTAGATGGGAAACATAATCATTCACCTTAATCATAAGGATCTCATTTGAGGGGGAAAATAGTGTCAAGGGTGTGGAACAAAACTGAAGCGAAATGAGAACACTGTTGCTTGAGGTTTTGCCCAGGAGCATTTGAGGATCCCAAGAAAACATTTGGGTAAGGTGTGGGATTTTCACCCAAACTCATCTTTGTGTCACAGGACCTTTGATGACTAGCGTCAGTGCAGAAATTTTAATTACGACAAGGAAACAATGATTTAAAAAAAACGCAACTCATCAGACCTGAGTGATGCAGTTGAGTTTGCACCTGCCAACAATGACAGCATTCTGCACTGCTTCCTCTCTGCAAATCCCCACGGAAATCGCGACGCAGAACACTGTAATGAATGTCCACATCAGCATCTGCAAATATCGAACACCCAAGTTATGTCTTCCACTTTTCAAAAAGTACATCGCGAGGAATTCGCGTCGAACACTGCGCTGTTTTCCAAGTAACTTCCGAAGTCTGTCTGCTGTTCTAACTCCTGATACTTGCTTAATGATTTCAATGAAGGAGAATAGCAGAAATCCAGGTTGAAACCTTCTAGCACAAACCTGCTCGAAAAAAAAACACAATGTAGAGTTCGAAGCATAGAGAGAGAGAAATGAAATCGAGTTTTAAGCAGGAACCAGTTTTCTAATTAACTTTTATTACCTATACCTCCCGGTCTCCCCTGTCAGCATCACTTTTCAATTTTTCATTTGACCTGAACAAAATTTGAAATGATTTCTCATTTGATATTTTTCGAAAAGAAAAAAACTAATGAACTCTCATGTTCCTTTCAGGGAAGTTTCGTCCTGGGATGGCTCATTCATCTTAGCTTAGATTATTGTGTTAGGATTTATTTCAGCTAAAAATCTACGTGACACTACTCGCCTAGATGAAGGACCGTGCAGAATAATTATAACAGATAGGCTTTTCCATGTCTAAATGACAGATACGATATGAATTATAAAATGATAATCGAGCCAATTTTCATGTTTAGTCTTGAACAGATGAAACACATACAAAATACAGAGGATTGAATCTCGTCTTTATTCAAAATTTATCAATGGTTCTTATTGAGGGTTGGACAAATGACGGATATGAAGTGGGAAAACGTTTTCCCTGTATCAACACGCATTCAACCTTTATTCTAAACTAATAAATGAATATCAGACCTTTCGTAGAGAAAAATTACAGCAAACTTACGATATTGCTGGAAAAAATTAAAATAATTTCGACAGTCCGATTTTATATCCTCTGATGCTTTCAGCCAGTGAAAAAGGCCTGAAGCTCGGAGTGGTCATGTTCCACCCAATAAAACATTTAAGAAACGCTTCGCGACAAATCTAATGAAGGCAACAAGTATTCAGGAATTGAATTAGTTCTACACACACGCTTAGGAACTCGAAATTGGCGCTTTCATCAAACCTATATTAGCCACGGATGAACCCTCAGAATTTATTTATTTATTTTAAGAATGGCTTTCGTGAAAGCTCCTTACGAACCAATGAAATGTTTCCCATTCTGACGAAAGAATAAACGAAAGATGCATGACAACACACACAATCACGCCACTCGAAGCATTCACCCATCTCCCCTAAACAAGAGCAATTCCACAAGTCAGCATGAAATTTACATCCAAGAAAACATCTTTGCTGGAAATTCACAATCAATCCTTCACAGCTTCAGGAAGGGAGCCACGACGAGGATTCTGTCGCTGACCATATATCAGTCCAGGGCGCTGTAAGCGTATAACTGGACTCAATGCACCACAAAGGGATATCAAATGAAACTGAGGGTATGTGTCGTCACCGGGGTGTTTCCTATGCGTGAATACATGCTGATGGCATGATAAAATACCGTGTAACTCGATCTGCTGGACGGCTTGCGAGGCAATAGAAACACGGGTGAGACATGCAGCTTACTGGAATGGGCACTTCAAGGCTTCCGGTTCGAGATCAGACACTACAGTACAGTACAGTACTGTTGTAAGTAAAACCAGATAATATCGTATTTACTCGAGTAGCACCAGCACCTTTTCCCCACTAAAATGGAGCAACAATATACAGTAAGGTGCGCATGAGTTCCGGGCATAAAATCCTTTTTTTTCAATTTGAAACTTTTCTCCCCTCGTTCAATTCATACAGAGATATATATATTTTACTGATATTTTTACTGGTGCAGTACAGTATAGGAAAAATGCCACAGGATTCGATTTACAAGTGGGCCTCAATTTTTATTTTTACCCATGGCAGTTTTTAAATAGGAATTTTGGTAACTGAAAACTAACTCGTACATCTTATGGGTGAATGAGATTCTTCACAAAATTTTAGTAAAAACCTAAGATGCGTGTCTTACTGGAGGGTGCATGGTACTCAAATGAATACGGTACTTGACTCTGAAAAATATAGCCTTCCTTTTTTCGGCAACTCAATATACTGTACTCAATAGACCAGGGCTTTCCGTCCTTTTTCTGGATTCTAACCCGTTCAACAGGGTCAGAAGAAAATGAAAAAAAGAGAAAATGCTGACGAGATACCATGCACGCCCGAGGAGGAAATTCGGTAGACACCTTGAAATTTCTCTCCATACTACCCTCGAGGGATTACCTTACTCAAAGTGGGTATGCAAAGTAGGTGTACGAGTATATATGCGGAAGAAATCATACCTGACACAAAACACAATTTTTTCCCCGCCATGTCTTGCTTCAAAATGTATTTCAGGTTATTGCGTATGGGTACTTTTCCCCACTGAGTAATTTTTATTCCTACTGTACTGATGTTTCCTGCGAAATTTCAACCATGACTTTTGTCATGAAATGCTTTTTCTGTGAAATTGACTCCCTGCCGCGCCAATTCAAATTTTCAGGGCTATATTCTCAACACAGTCATGATTTCCATGCCAATATTTTCGTGTGGCACTTTTACAAGGTGTGACAGTGCTTACATCTGAATACCAAGTTTGGCTATTGGCATGTACGAGGTTTGGTTCTTAATATCCGAGACTTTTAAAAATAAATCCAACGGAGTTTCAACAAGTCCAATTTATTTTTACTCGCATAGCCTTTTTACTCATCATTTGGCAACACGTAAGTGTCGTTCAACATACTCTCAGCCGATTTCAGCGCATTTTTTCATTATGCAATAAATCCAATGATCATATCAAAACAGTGCAAAAAGTTATAGTTGTGTTAGTTGATCTGGCTGCTCTTTGGTGACGGAAATGAGGCTGTCACTGTCCTCAAAATCAATTTCTTTCAGATCTTGATTCACCGTCGGGAACGGAAGTCGCACTGTGCAATACATTTTTAAGGCTTTTGGGGGAAAAAATTCAAAAATTCAAATATTCGGAAAAAATTCAATGAAAAAAAATGGTGACTTCTTGTCGGTGAAGAATTATCTGAAAGATTTTGATTTTGAGGACAATGACCGCGTCCTCATTTCCGTCCTCAAAGAGGAGCCTGATCAACTAACGCAACCATCAATGTTTTCCACTGTTTTGATATGACCATTGGATTTATTGCATGGACAAAATACATTGAAATCGGCGGAGACTGCATTGAACAGGACTGACGTGTTGCCAAGTGATGGGCTATGCGAGTGAAAGAAAAGTTGAAACTGCATTGGATCTATTTCAAGAAGTCTCAAAACTTATGAACCAACCCTCGTGCATACCTCCAATGTGATCAAAAAGTTCACAGCATACCTTCCTTATTCATTTTAGTGAAATTTTTTCTAACTCCTGGCGGTAAAAAATCGTAGTTCACAATATAAATAAATAAAAATGCGACTTGTGGATTTTGATATTGAAAAATTCATAAATCACTGTAAAAATAATGCACTGTTACGCTTGAATGTTTTGTCTTTTGTGTCCTGAAGTAAAAAAAAAAGGGCTTCCAAAACTGAATCTCAACTTTCAGGAATTATTAATAGGATTCAAAAGTTTTCAGTTCAATTTGAATCGCGGAGGGAATTGGAGGAAATGAAAAAGTTATGTGTTTTCCAGGCTGACTTTGATCCACGTTCAGGGGTAATTTCTTTTCCAGGATTGGATTTAGATTTGTGCCAAATATTGCATTCTAGAGTTGATTACCGTTGACAGAGAAAGCATCCACGAAAGAAGCAATGAATGCAGACGAATGAAACTTCAGCTCGAAAAACCAATGAACGACAACTTCCATCTACAGAAAGACGCCGGCGTGCGAATGAAAACCATTACTTTTCGTGAAGACTTTCACCTGCCACGTCGACGTCCTGCTCCAAATTTGAATCTCCCCAAGGTCGGAGCCGTACTCCGTCTGAGTGGCAGCAACGAGGAACAGTCTGCTTCCGCCGTCAGGAGTCTCCACTGAGAACATTTTCACATCCCTCACCACACCGACAAGAACAGGACGTGATCCTTCTGCTTCTCAGCAGGGAAGCGAGATACCTTGCACACAGATTCCAAACGCCCGTGTCCCGAACAGGCTGCATAGGCCACGAAACTCTTCCACTGAAAATTAGAGACACTTATTAGGAAAGTGGGAGAAGCGGAACGAAATCATCATGAACCGCGCAGCAGTGAGCAGAAACAGTAACCTGAAGGAAGCTGGAAGCCAAGATTTCCCCTGAAAAGGCTATCTTTTTCTCCGAAATCAGAGTCGGCCCTGCGCCGCACAAGAATCTTGATTGGCATGTGCCCTGGGGAATGTGCGAGAGGGAAGTTAGTATTTTTTGTCATCTTCATACTCGTCGACGGAAAGATAAAAAAGAAGCGACGAGAGTATGCATGTATTCCCACGGTATATCCAATTTGCTCTTTCTATTTGCCACGAAAAGATCACGACAGCGGTTCTCCATTCCTCATCCCGGACAACTGATTATTCTAACGCTCATAAATTTCTGGCTTTTGAGAAACTTGCCTGTTCTGCGTGACTTCGTCGCTTCCTTTCTTTTTCGGAATCATGGACCCAGCGCTCGAGGATAAATTGTCAAAACTTCTCGTATGCAGATTTCGGACGACGAGGTCTCGAGGTAGAAAATGGTTTTTGTTCCAGTTATTTTCCGAGCCTATAGAACACGAGCTGGAACTCAACACTGTACTATACATTATATACCACTCAGCACATTCCATAAAGAAGCCAAGGCGTCAAGAAACCGACTGAATTCATCATTCCGCGACCGAGTATAATTGAGTTCCTCCGCACAAAAAAAGAAACAAGAAAAGAAAAAAATATTTCCAGTAAGTGTGCATCATTTTTCGTCTTGTCATTAAATCTTGTCAAGGCTCATCAAATTCAAAAAAATAATGGAAAGTTTTCAGGTCTTCTCGGATACGATACAAGAGGTGCGTTTGGGCAATCAGTATCCACACAGTCGATTCGCTTAAAAAATATATATACGTATATTTTAAAAAATATTTTTAAAAAATTGTATCCCCCCCCAAATCTTTGTATAGAGACGCCACACTACGCTATACGACATTGTTCTGCTCACGGCATCTCTTTAATACATCACGCCATGATATACATTATTTCGCATCACATTATTTACTAACAAAATCGGAATTATCCATAATCGCAATAGCAGTTAAATCGCATAAAACAATGTATATTTACTGCAAATCGATGCTCATTCAATATTTCATATGAGATTAACATTTGAGAAACACGAGACCGCAAGTATAGATGACGTAGGCCTTGCAAATTTCCACCGCCTCTGAACTGCGCAGGCAACGCTGACCAATAGTAGAAAATATAGGAAAGTTGATCAAGATTTCTCGTAAAAATTGAAATAAAACGGGTTGCTCAGATTCCTGCTTTCGACGTAAGGTGAGCTTTTTTTTACAAGCGCTTAGGGTGAAAAATCAGTTTTAGCTTGGTAGGATCCAATTTCACCAATAAAAGAGTAGGATTCTTAGCAACTTTACATGCGACTGCTCAACATTCGAATCGATTATTTGAAAAAAAAAAATGCGCAGCAACGAAGTTTGGACGTTATTGCGTTAGGAGTTGAATTGAATTTCAAAGGATCCGCCCTGAAAAGCATCTGCGTGAACGGTTTGCTTTACGGGGTAAGAAGAAGACACGCTGCGGAAATCTTGGCGAAAAAATTCACTTTGCATTTCTCATCCTGGTTTCAAAGTAGAATTTTCGCCTATGTTTACCTTCAATATGCGGAATTGTACACAAATTCTGTGCACCAACATTTCACTGAAACTCTCGCATTAAAAAGTTCGACTGCTTCTTCGACAATCACTTTCTAATCGTCTCCATTCCACTCATGGAATGACAGGTATCCGACATTGCTCGCAACCGATGTTATTTCAATCAGCAATGCTCTCGGAATAAACAATTACGTAGCCATTCATAAATATTTGAGAAACAAGAATAATGTCTGAAATAGAAAGTCGCATTCCAGAATAATAAACAGTGATCAACAATTCCGATTTATTACTTAGATTGTACGTATTATTCGCGGATGATTATTCACCGTTCTGATTAAGGCAAGATATTAATTTAGCTCTGAATGAATTTCATTTCGCGAATATTTTCCGGCAAGTAAACAACTTTCACGAGGAATTTTCCTGGTGAAAAATTGTTCGGGATTGTTTATATATTTGTTACAAGAGATGCATTTCTGATGCGAAAAAGATTGGCTTGCATAACTTTTGGAAACATCAAAATCTGTTAGCAGAAGAGAGGCACATAGATAAGGGAGCTCTCAGTTAGGTGCACAAAAGGGTAAATAGCTGTGTTCCAGTGATAAGCATACGGTACATACAATGCAGTGAAGTTCAGTTCTACTGTCGATTATTACATGAAAAAATCAGCCCAAAAAGGTTTCAGTTAATCTGGACGATGAAAGAGAAACTAATACATTTTTGGACTCATGAAAATTGTTCCGCATAACGCAGGATTTCCACCGTTGCGTTTTTTTTTTCTCGTACACTCCTTGTATGCTTGTACCCAAAAACTCCGTTCCCTAAAAGTAGGTATTTTTGGGAATGTAATTCTGGATGGCATTTAAAATATATGCCTTTAGGTTTAAAATTTCAGGGAAGCACGGTGGTCAGTTAGCCACCCACGACTGTTTCGATATATAGCACGTGAAATCTCTCTCTCTCTCTGTCTGTCTGTCTGTCTGTCTGTCTCTCTCACGAAATTGAAGGGACCAGAACAGAACAAATGTGTTCTAAAGATATAATTTCATTATAGAGGATCCCATAAAATCGGGAGAGAATCCCATGAGATCAAAAAAAAAATTGTTTTTCAGAAAAACTCTTTGTAAACGAGATCATCGTAGATGTAGAACGCCTGTACAAAATCTTCCACTTTATCTGATGCCGGCCTCGGTATTTGCGCGAAAGACCGAGACAAGTTGCGGAATCCGTTGATCCTGCCGGCGTAAAGTTGCCCGTGAACGACAATAGGAACACGCACGACAAGTTGATCTTGTCCTGGCATGAATCGACATAATCGACAGAATTCCCGCGGATGTCGATCAAGTCGCCCACGTGCTGCAAGGAATCCACTCGTGGGGTCTCGACAAAACACACATTTGCCGAGGCCCACACGTGGCAAGAGCTGTCTCGAGAAAAGGCAAATGCGGGGTCGTCAGTCAGTTCAAGGTCGACAATATTGCACGATTTCCAGGGTATCAAGAAATCGAAGGGCAGGGTCAAATTTCCCACGCTGCGCTTTCCGTCGATTTTTGAATAGAATGCGGAATAGGCCCTCAGATTATCGCTGCGAGCCTATTTTGCCTGTGAAACTCCGTTCAGGAAATCCACATAGCCTCTCGCCCCGGATGATAATCGCATCTGCCGGCGAGTGCAATATTCAAAGCCTATAGCATCCTTTTGCGTCTCACGAAAATAGGCGGAAAACTTAAGATTCCCGGCAGCTGAATCCAGATGTCCGCTTCAATTTTGCTGGGCGTATCGAACCTCATGGCATGTTCTAGAAAGTGTTCTAGTCTAGCGCCCTTCATGGTGCCCCATCGCATCAATCTCAACGTGGCAGGTTCAACAACTACGATTCCTGTGAATAGCGCTTCATTCACAATGGTCTAGACGTTTAGAGACTCAGGCATACGGATGCGACCGTCGTCGTATTTGGTAAGCATTCGTATGTACAGTATAACTGTTGAAAAGTTTGCCTTCCTACTTTGAAGGAGATACGATCAGATACGATCAAGGAACCTTGAAGTGAGTCCCTCACGGAAGAGTGGGTGTGCAATTAGATTCGCCGATTGCAAATAATCCTTACGTGCAGAAATTCAATTCAGAACACGAACGCATTCTTCAACGAGGAGGAGACAAGCTTTTTCGGAATGGGAAGTGTCAGCTTACGCAATTTTAGTTTCCGAAATATTTACACGATACCTAGAACCTCCAATATAGTACTCGTAGAACAAGCCCGATTATTCTTCAACGCGACTTTTTACGCAGTGTCAGAAGAGATCCTCACGAACGAACCTATACGTGTAGAGAAGCAAAAGTCCGCATTTTTAACTTTGTCCCCTCTGTTAATTTCCCGTCCGCTAAACATTTTCTCACTGCTATCGTTTGATGGACAATAAATAAATATATTCTCATGTTATTAAAAATTCCATATTTCAATCAAATGGCTCTTTTCGAAAACATTATTTCAACCTCAAAAACTCTTGAACACTCCAGAAGTCAAAAAAATCCTGGAAAGGTTGCGTTGAAAATTTTTCAAAGCCTGACTTCAAACCGTACCACTCAAAAGCGTCAAGATAATAAACAAAAATTAAAAAAGTTTATTTGAAAAAAATCAAAACCTGTTAACTTCCTGATTTACCGTCGTGGGAAGATGCAATGGATGATGGACGTTAAGATAATTGTAGATTTTTCGACTAGTATTTAATTTGAAAACAACTTCATACATGCTGGCAATGAACAGACACATTTATAAAATATTGTTTTCGCCAGCATGAACTAAAGACCAAGAGCTGCTAACACTTTTATATTCGGTGGAACAATTGGTGAAACCCAAATTCTTCAAGGACAGAAAATGGATACTGTCGGTAAGCTCAGCGAAAAAAAAAAATCTGCTTCATCTGGTTGCAATAATACATTATTTCCAATACACGTAAGTAAAATTTCAAGGAACTTGTGATAGGGATCTCAGAAATGTTCCTCAACGTCAAAAAATTATATAAGACGTAATCGCGACCCAAAATCAACCAATCAATGATCTTTGATTCTGTGTCCACCAAAAATTTTTCAGAAAAAGTTTTCTGATTTGAAAATGTTACTTACTGGCCATTGAAAATAAATAAGAACGTGCATCACGACCTCCACGCCCAATCTCAGTCAGTACTTGTAAATATTTCATTTTCCGACGGTCTTGAAAGCCTATAACGTCCCATACAAGCACAAAATGATTGCTTCTTTTGCAATAAGTTGGCGCAACGAAACTGGAGCATCGATCACGATCTTCTTCTGGTCTTATAGGGGTAAACAGGGAGCAGACTCACGATAAAAAACTGTTTTTATTTTTCATTTTCATGCAAGTCCCTCGGGCCATCACTGACTTTCCGAATGATCGACTTGAGCAGCGTTGACACTTTCTCATCATTCACGGCTTCCCCTTTAAAGCCCTTGATCACAGCCAAAGACGCGGAGTCAGAGATTTCCAGACTTTTCACGACGGCATCTATCTCGGAAAGAGTGATTTCTTGAAGTTTTGATATTTTTCTCTCGTTCGTCGCTATGCATTTGAAACAATAACAAAATGCGAAAAAGAAGTGAAACCAGCCGTCAGATCGGAGTTGGCATGATGCCTTTTATTCAGATGATTGTTGACACTCAATTATCTTTCAAACGTGCGTGCAGTCAGATTCTGAAAACCGGTGTTCTCAGCTGGCGTCATTCACAGGGATCCCGTTCGAGGAGTTCGAATGCAAAACAAATAGGATTTCTACTATATCTACCAATCGGGATGGGAATGTGGCGGCTGTGAAGGCGGCTGTTGATGAAAATGGCGGAATTACCTTGGAAGACCTGGAGGCAACCCTGGGAATTAATGCCACATTGATTTCAAGAATTCTGAGGAGAAAGCTGGGCCACAACAACGAAATCTGCAGGTAGGGCGCTCATCTTTTGAGTGGAGAGCAATTACCTTGGAAGACCTGGAGGCAACCCTGGGAATTAATGCCACATTGATTTCAAGAATTCTGAGGAGAAAGCTGGGCCACAACAACGAAATCTGCAGGTAGGGCGCTCATCTTTTGAGTGGAGAGCGGAACTCTGCCAGGGTGACATTTGCAAAAAATTAAAAAAAATGTATCCAACAGGGCTGATTTCTCTGTGCCAAAGAATATGTTTTCCCTAAAGAATAATTGTTTTTCAGCCCAATTATATGCTATTTTAATTTCTATTCCGAGAACTTTTGTTAGAACCCTCGTGTATGTCTTGTAAAAACCATTCAAAACACATGCCTTTGCTCTATCTTCGACCTAAAAGATGGAAATTTGTATGAAAATTCCAGTTTCAGATTGATGCTGAAGGACGAAAGAACGGCGACAGAAGAAAATGCCAGAGAAGAGGAAATGTCGGCTTCTAGGAAACGCCAACATTTCATGTATTTCGGAAGGAAAATTCGAAAAGAAAATAAAACACGGGATATGATAATGAGGAAATACATGGATGAAAATATTACAAAACATTATTAACGAACCATTGAGATGGAAAACGCAGCAGGTCAAAGCAATCGAAGAATAAAATATCGTCAATAAAAATGCCCGAAGAGCATTTAGCTGTTACAAATCCATCGCTGAAATAAATTGAGCACCTTTTCTCGACATTGTTCTCTCCGAGGCAGTAATTCTACCTGACGGTTTCGTCGGATGCCTGAACAACATGCGACATTTCAAGTAACTGCGAACAAATTCAAACGTCCGACAAGTTATGGCCTTTAATGTCATCGTGAGTAGCTGATTCTTTGGGCACTTTTTAAAATGAAATTTATTAAGAATCAAGAAAGAAATGTTATAAAACTGCTCTTGCTTGGTGCTTGACCATCGCGATTATCAGTCCAGAAGTTGATTTATGAAGCAGTTTTATAAAATTAAAAAAACAAGCGAGCATAACAGTTAATAGAAAAGAAAACTATTAGTTTCAAGTCAAAACGTTTTAATTTCAACGACGATGATTTTGTCTCAGCTTTCGAAATCAAGTCAGACAGATGCAGCTTATGTTGAAATTTGAAATACGCTCTTGTATTCCTCGAACATTGCAGACCACTGTCGTCGAGAATTCTCAAATTGGCACCTTCGTGAAATATCAAATTTCCGTCGATGATAATGGGGTCAGACTGTTTTTTTTTCAGATCGATTTAGGGCAACAAGTGCGAAAATCATTGACCTCGTTCACTACCGCAGGGCCTTCAGTCCTCGCAAGGGGTCCATCTTCGAACGTCCAATAAACTGCAGACAAGAACCACTTGATCGATCAAACAGCGCAATACATGATAAGAAACAAAGAGCTCTTGTAAGGAATAACGTTTTAAAGCAGCGCAGATCGAGGCAGCGAAACAGCTTCACGTTTATTTTAGATTTTCATAATGGTCACTTAACCCATGTAAGCATACACTATGCACTGGCAAAGATCTACTAAAAGTCACAGGCTTTGAGAAGACCAATGTTTTCTCGCCCGCGTACAATAAGCTGCTCATAGTTTTCCGTCAAGTTTCGGCAAGGTCAACTGATCGACCTCAAGCTTAGGTCAATTGAACAAGTATTTCTTGGGGGGGGGGAGCAAGAAACACCCTTCGGCTGAAAATTCCGGAAGCTCAATCCGGGACTCGGTTTATGGGATTCGTTTTCCACACGAAATCACGAATCACACACGGATATAAATTTCATATTTATAGGAAATTTGCATCCTTTACCTGTAGTCTATCTGAGGAAGACAGCCTTCCCTTCATGGTGTTTCGTCATTTATGAGTTCATGACTGCTCTTCACTTCATTAGTGTGCATTTCGTGTTGTGTTAGTATAGGGTTGAGTATCTATCAACCGTCAAATACGGAATATCGAGACGAAAACGGCTTCCAAAAATTAGCAAGCAGGGTCAAAGCGATAGAACCCATATGAATCTTTCCACACTCTCCGTAGCATTCAACGTGTGAATGTTGAGAGTCTTCGAATTGCAAAACAAACCATATAAATTGACATCTATTCTTCGAAAGTGGAACGAAAACACGAACTCCTAGAATGTTTTCAGAGCGGATCACTAAGCACGCTTGCCAAAGATTTTATAAAACAGATTTTTCTTCTAAAACTTCAGAAGAAAGTCAATTTTTGCTATTCATTAGGTCGGCCAAAAATGAATGACACTGAATGAGCGGCTTTTGAAAAAGGATAATTTTAGAGAAAATTGTTTTCTCTTCAGAAGGGGTTTTAAGTTTAAATCGTGAAGCGGAATTTTCATTTTTTTTTGGAAAATTATCGCGGAAAAACGAACCTCACGGCAACTGAGCAGCAACATGATTTTAAATTTCGATTATACTGAATGATGAAAATGTGCGGAAACCGTGGCGCATAGACCACACATGTGAAACTGAAGTACAGCCGATAATTTTCTCCGTTATCAAGTCTAGGCCGAATCCGAATTTCGGATGCCCTTTTTCGGAAAAAAAGTATTTCAAAGCTGTACATGAATGCTTATGAATACAATCGTGTTTTATAACAGGACGCATGCATTAACATTACATGAAGATTATGTGTTCGAGAAATGCTGTGAATCTGTTTTTCTCGTTGTGCAGATGTTCAAGTCAAACTGGGACTCCATGCAGGCTTAGGCGGAACTCGGATATCAACCGGTGCCGCGAGGCTGTCGGGCTGAACTCCGATCAAGTATGAAATGCCGTCAACCAACATCGTATCTTCAATGTACATCCCAGAATCCAGCAAGCAACTGAACCCTGAAACCATCATGAAATATTCTTCAATCCATCCAGATTGACAAAGTGTCCATCTCTAACTCACTCCGGAAATTTTTCTCAGAAGGAGATGTCTTGTCTCAAGAAAAATGCTCCAGGCGAAATTTGATCAAAACCCGTCAGTTTTCATGCGGAACTCGACCATAATAATTTTCAGCCGAAATGCAACGAGAAATATCTTTCCTTCCACTCTCCAAAAATGTAAAACGGAATATCTATTAAATATTATCGGCTGTTATCAACCGCGCCTGAAATATACGTCGATCAGACCAAACAAAACGACTTTTATAATTTAAATTGTGTCTCATTTTGTACACGAAGCAACGACTTAAACTAAAATTGAGAAAATATGGAAAACTTAATTATGTCGTTTATCACCGCTGCTTTGCTCTGCTTCAGTAGCAAATGAGAAAAGCAATTACCGGAAGTAGTTTTGGATCCAACCATCAACTTGGGGGACAATTTTAAGTCGTCCTTCTTGAAAAGTATAGTTTTGATGTTTCAATAAATATAATTATAGTACCGTACATTGTACATCATCGCATTCTTCATCATTAAATTTAGATTTGGTCATACTCACGAGGCGTCGCTTTTCTTTCGCAATTTACAGTCGAAGCCCGTGCAGCGAACTTTAGGCAACATGATTTCCACGAAAGAAAGTAAGCTTCACGTTGCTCTTCGCTCTAAACATATCAACGCTTCATCCAAGTATTTTTAACATTGATCGATGATGAGCAAAACCCACGAAGTATTACCGGAAGTCGTTTTGGATCCAACCACCAAATCGGTGGAGCATTTGAAGTCGTCCAGCTCTTGGAAGGACGCCGTTTCGGAGTCGTAGATGAGCAATACTGGAAACGGCTTTTCCGGCGTTGCGCGGATCATCAGTGCCGCTCCGTCGATTCCAGCGTTCAGATGAAGCCCGAAGACGTGACTTCCTCGCAGCACGTTCATTCTTTGCACAGTTTTGAATACTTTCACCGACTGAGCGTACGTGTAGGTGATGAGTCTGAAAGTTATAATAATTGGTGTCAAATCAGTCCCACCCAGATCCCACCATTACTTGATAGTAACCCTGTCTTCAAGATGATTCTCATAATCCCAACAGCCGCAGACCGCGGGCTCAAGACGTGGTCTTGAATTTAATTTATAATAGGCCAGCATGCAGTGGAATACCGAAGCAAGAAAAGTTCAATAACTGCAGCAACTCCGAAGATGGAAAAAATCGTGCGATTAGCCAGAAAAACCTATCAATTTTTCTGAAACACTTTCATAAAAATTCACCACTTATAATTCTGGAACCAAAGAAATTCTCGTAGCAGAAGTTATCAACTGTACTTATCACGATCTCATTTTTGAAATTCCGTATCTGTTATTTTCTAAACTTGAGAGAATATTGAAAATGTATCCTTTTTATATTCATTATACTATGGCAGGTCAATGAAGAACGAAGTTCTTGTCCGTGAGTCACGCGACTATAGGAACATTACACGAAGGAACGAAGTCCGTGCGTTTTCAAACATTTCCTCAAGTGATGAACACTGTGCTGCGAAGACCTCGTGATATCAAACTTTTTTTAAAGGTCTATGCACAAATAAAAACAGAAG
This sequence comes from Notodromas monacha, assembly GCA_905338405.1. Taxonomy (NCBI): domain Eukaryota; kingdom Metazoa; phylum Arthropoda; class Ostracoda; order Podocopida; family Cyprididae; genus Notodromas; species Notodromas monacha. The sequence continues at coordinate 111,149 of CAJPEX010000320.1, forward strand.
GTTCGAACAGTTTAACTATTCATCAGAATACTTTCTGGCTTGGAAATGATCTGACTTAGGAATTATGGTCAGTAGTAGGTTTCCAACAGATCATAATATATATTTCTAACATTTTTGAACAAAAATTAAAACCTATGTGAAATGTTCGTGAAAACGCACACCACGCACTTCAAGTCAGTACAGAATAGAGGTGAATAACTGGAGTAAATTACGCGACTCTTCAATATGTATTTTTATCAATTCATTTTCGAGGGGCAACCCATGTTCGAATAAATACGGTATACATTATTTCATGCTTTATCTCTGAATTTCTCATATTCTATTGCCATTCGAGCATTTTTCGCGCTTAAACTTACATAAAAATGCGTGCTATAAGCAAAAGTTTTAATTTTTAATGATAAATTTTTGGGGATAAGCTCGGATAATGAAGGTTACAGTGTAGCTGTGACACAATGTGGGAGCATTTTTTGAGGGTATAGTACGTCCTTCCGCTCTGCTTTATGAAATTCTGGCAGTGACAGGAAAATGATGAAAAACTCACGCTGCTCCAAGATTAAAATCGTGCTCAAGCGACTCGTCTCGGACATCGCAATGCCCCAGATCCAGAATTTCGTCGCGCTGAAGCATATGAGGTAGTCGTTGAGTTTTTCCCCGGGCACGTCGCAGCTTTCCAGCGTTTCGCTGAACACAGAGGCGGCGGGCATGTCCGGTTTCAGCGCCGCTTCGTGCACCGACTCGACGCGAACGCCTGCAGAGAAAGTGGAATTACGCCGAATTTCCGCCGCTTTTCGTCCTGATTTCGGGGAGC
>CAJPEX010000321.1:4919-20882 GCA_905338405.1 Notodromas monacha
CAGAAAACCAAACAGTATGCCCACAAGACCCCATATCTCAGTACTGGCATACCTAAAAATTGTTTTGAGGATGTTAGCGTGGATGTCGTTGGACCTGTTCCAAATAGCCAACGGGGCAACCGGTATATCCTTGTTATCCAGGATAGACTATCGAGATGGATCGTCTTTTCAGCAATGAAGGACGCTTCAGCTCAGACCACGGCAAGACTTTTCTTGACCGATTGGGTATGTTTGTTCGGGGCCCCCAAAAGAATTCTGACAGATCGAGGGACAAACTTTGTAAGTAGTGTGTTCCGCGATCTAGCAAGCTTTCTGGGAGCAAGAGCAAATACAACTACAGCGTACCGACCCCAGGGTAATGGCCAGAACGAACGGTCGCATCGCGAACTCCACGAATATCTAGCTTTATATCTAGATCCAGACAATCGTAGTACTTGGGATGAATTGCTTAAATTAGCTGCTTGGGTACATAATAGTTCTAAACATGAAGCTTTACAAGCCTCCCCGTTTGAAATCGTTACGGGAATGAAACCAAGAAGAAATTGGCTTTCAAGCCTACAAAACTTGGAACAGTTCCAGAGTATACGGGAATATTATGAGGTGAAAAAGGAAAAATTAGAGTCCCTACGTGAACAGGCGCAGAAAGCCATTAGAAAGGGGCAAGCTTCATATTTAGAACGCTTGAATGTGCATAGAAAAGGCACAGCCTACAATATCGGAGATAAAGTATGGCTTCGACAACATCCACTCACTTTTGTTGGAAAAAAGTGGAGTGCCAAATATAAAGGTCCATACACGATATTGGAGGTTGTAAACCCTGTGGTTGTGCGTATTCAAGACGACAAACACCCCGAGTGGACGGATGTAGTTCATTCTAGCTATATTAGACCATTTAAATCCCGAGATCATGTTCCCGATTCTTCAGAAGTAGACGTGTTAGAAGATGACGAATGCCAAATATAAAGGTCCATACACGATATTGGAGGTTGTAAACCCTGTGGTTGTGCGTATTCAAGACGACAAACACCCCGAGTGGACTGATGTAGTTCATTCCAGCTATATTAGACCATTTAAATCCCGAGATCATGTTCCCGATTCTGCAGAAGCAGACCTACTAGAAGATGACGAGTTTGACGAGGTTGATCAAAACGTAACCCCAAACACGCATTCCCCTAAAAGTCCCAGCATTCCAACAGCAGACGATGCTGCTTCAAAGTCACGTATTGCGAGTGATGCAACCTCAATTGACGCAAATTGTGCGTATTCAAGACGACAAACACCCCGAGTGGACGGATGTAGTTCATTCTAGCTATATTAGACCATTTAAATCCCGAGATCATGTTCCCGATTCTTCAGAAGTAGACGTGTTAGAAGATGACGAATTTGACGAGGTTGATCAAAATATGCCCCCCAACACGCATTCCCCTAAAAGCCCCAGCATTCCAACAGCAGACGATGCTGCTTCAAAGTCACGTATTGCGGGTGATGCAACCTCAATTGACGCAACACTTGCTGACGACGTGCCCGTAACTGCTGGTGACGTAACTCTCACCGCAGTGGATTCCGAAAAAGAAGCAGCCGATGATGCTGAAGAATTACAAAATCAGTCCATCGCTTTAGACGTGTCTGCTCCCGAACTCATGTTCTATGGGACTCCTAGCCATTCACCAGAACCCAGAACAGATACCGCAGCTGAAAGCGATTCATATGAATCGCCAGAATATGCCAACAAAACTATCATTCCTAATACTCCGAAAAGTGGAAAATCTAACAAGTCTTTTCTTTCCGAAGTTACTTCAGAAATTGGAAAATTCTTCTCTCCTGGAATGGGATCAGATGACAATGAAGGAACCGAGACAACCTTGCCCGCTGTCACGGAAGCATCCCGAGTGGACCGATGTGGTTCATTCCAGTTATATTAGACCATTTCAATCTAGAGATCATGTTCCCGATACTACAGAGACAGATATGTTAGAAGATGACGAGTTTGATGAAGTCGACCCAAAAATAACTCCCAACAGGCATTCCCCAAAGAGTCCCAGCATTCCAACAACCGATGCTGTTTCGAAGTCACGAATTGAGAATGAAGTAATCTCAACCTTTGCTGGCGACGCACCTGCAACTGCTGGTGATGTAACACTCCCCGCAGAGGAACCCGAAAAGGAAATAGACAACAATACTGAGGAAGCACCAAATCAGTCCATTGCTTAAGATGTATCTGCTCCTGAACTCATGTTCTATGGGACTCCTAGCCATTCACCAGAACATAGGACAGATACCGCAGTCGAAAGCGATTTGTATGAATCACCGAAATATGCTAAAAAAACTTTTATCCCGAATACTCCGAAAAGTGGAAAATCTAACAAGTCTTTTCTTCCCCAAGTAACCTTAGAAATTGGCAAGTTCTTCTCTCCTGGAATGGGATCCGATGACAATGAAGGAATTGAGACAACCTTGCCCCCAGTCACGGACAGCGTCCTTGCCCCGCCAGAGTCGTCTAGTACCCCTAGAAGGTCACAGATGCCGCTGACAAGGACGCCAGACAGAGGAGCTTCCGCTGCCCTTCCAGCATCAGCAGAAAAGTCAAAAAGCCAGAAAAAGAAGGAGCGCAAGAAAGAGGCAAAACGGAGGAGTGAGGAAAGGGAAGTAAAACCACGCATGTTGAGTGGCATTGACGCCGATAACATTATCCCGGCACGCACGCGCGCCGAGGCTAGAGCACAGTCAGTACCGCCAAGGACTCACGATGACATGTGAGTACTGAAGGATAATGCTGCGCAGTTGCATTCCTGACGCTCACGCGCAAGCTAGTCAACATGAACGCTTTACTCCTGTGTCTTCTAACATTGTCCATTTCAAAAACAAGGATGCCAGACAGAGGAGCTTCCGCTGCCCTTCCAGCAACAGCAGAAAAATCCAAAAGCCAGAAAAAGAAGGAGCGCAAGAAAGAAGCAAAACGGAGGAGCAAGGAAAGGGAAGTAAAACCGCGCATGTTGAGTGGCATTGATGCAGATAACATTATCCCGGCATGCACACGCGCCGAGGCTAGAGCACAGTCAGTACCGCCAAGGACGCACGATGACATGCAAGTACTGAAGGATAATGCTGCGCAGTTGCATTCCTGACGCTCACGCGCAAGCTAGTCAACATGAACACTTTATTCCTGTGTCTCTTGACATTGTCCATTTCAAAGTCAATTGATAGTTTACTAATTCAAGAAATACCTGAAGATAGAGGAATCCTATCCAATGGCAATAGATTAGACAAGATATCCCCCATACGTAATTTTCCTGGTAACGTCGGAGTCACAATTGAAACTATGAGCCAGATGTGTATTCCTACTACGTTTTGGACCCTAGAATCAACTTTTGACATCGGGAAGTTCTACCATCTCCTCGAAGGGATTAGAAAAGATGTGCATAAATTTGTGAAGGATACTTCAGATGAAGTCGAAAGAGGAGACCTAAATCTAACGGCTCCGGGAAAAGTAGCCATGGATTTACTAGAACACAAAATTCAGATCATAGATGTGAGTTTGTCAAATCTAGCTGCCAGAGCTGTTAATACGCCATCAGAAGCTGGTAATACTTCANTGAATTTGCTTCCAATTGCTCAACGCGGAATTGTGCCTATCTCAAAATTACAGGCATCTGAAAAAAGAGCATTTGTTCGCCCTTCAAGTTTAGTGGCCTTCGATGACTACAAACATAAGGACGTGTTTCAATCATTACTCGAACAAATACGGTTAACAAACAAGGGCGAAGATGCTTTTTGGATGAAAATACTGCTTTTGGGTTCAGAATTGGGACAACTAACTACCCTGGCTGAAACTATACAAGACGATATCGAAAGAGTAAAACAATTCGTTTTTCCAAACCACTTACTTGAAATAGACGAAGTTGAAATAGTTTTAAAAGAAATTTTAGCCACTGAACCTAAATATGCAAAATCTCAGGTAACCGATTTTGACCTATACCAAATGATTAGATCCAATCCTGTGACGTTAGGCGTATTTCATGGCGATGAGCTACAAGAAGCAAATAGTACTTGTGTTTTCCGTACCATGACTATTGTTCCCGTTCTTGCACCGGATGAAGTTATCTACCTTTCTCGAGTCCATACGATACCCGTAGCTAGAGAAACATATCTAGGCACACCCAAATGGATGCAAGCAGACATCAAGCATCCGTTCCTAATGAAAAGAGGATCGCAGTTTTATGCTGCTTATGGATCGGAACTACCAAGTTGTCTGGACAGAGTTGGACAATCTGGGTGCCAAATATGCAAAGCTGGACATCTTCCGGTGAGACCCGCAAGTGAGTGTGTTAAAAAGATCCAGCAAGGAGCTGACGACGAAATGATTCGACTGTTTTGCGATCTAAAGCTGATTGATAGACCAGAAAATATGGTGGTACAGCTGGATAGAGATGAGTTTGCGTACATTGATACGGATAAAGGGAGGATTACACAATATTGTGCTGAAAACGAGGAGAAAACTATGCCTGCGTCTGAGAATTCTTACGAACTTCCATATTCAGGTATCATTAAGTTCAATGAGGATTGCAGATATACATTAGTCAATAGCCCATTTCGAGATATCCTGCCTAAACTTGAAAATATAGAAATCAATGCAGTCGAAGAAGTTCCTGCATTCAAACCAAGAAGTTCAGTGGCAGAAGATATCAGTGAGTTGCAAATACATTTCAGGGATCATGGTTATATCTATCTGATTGTATCTGTGGTCCTGTTATCCATCATTCTACTCAGCATAGCTTATCTTTGTTTTGCAAAAATTAGATACGTAATCCTAAGAAGACGAAGATTGAATATGAACCTCCTCGAAAATGCCAATATTGAATTAGTCCCCTCTAGAAATGCTCCAGCTGCCCCACAATACCCTAGGTTACAAATTAGTGCTTCTACTGGTCTGATGGCTATCAAGTAAAAAACATTCACTCCCTTGCAGGATAGTACCTAAAATCTAACTATTTTTGGTTTTTATTCTAAGACTATACTGAATATAATCTGTGTGTCTCTGTTGGATTCAAATGTAGACCATTTATATATATATATATATATATATATGTGTATCTGCTTATATTGTGTGAGTATTGACAAAGACACCAACAGGTGATGTTGTATTGACTTTTACCTTCATGAAGTTTAAGGTACCTTTGTGGTTATGCAGATGTGTGGTTAGGCTTTACAAGTGTGTGCTTTGTTCTTTGCTTTACTCCTGTGTTTAGTGTTTTTGTTGTAGACTGGTTGCATTGCCTTGATGTGCTGCTGAAAGGAAGCTGTGGAGAAGAACAAACAAAAAAGGAAAAGGGACAACACCAATTCAGGAGACAACATTTTATTTAAGTCCCCCTATCAACAACAAGATCCTAAGTCGCGCGAAAATACATACAATATTGTTATGCGCGCGGATTTGATTTAGAGGGTGTCACACTTTCGACAGGTCCGATTATAATAGGTGACCTAGTCCGGACCCTCAGACCAAGGAACCCTACCAGGACCGGGCCGATCTTGCTTAGAAGGCCAGCATCCAGGCACGCAGCAGGGGCCACCCCAGCCGCGCAAAGACCTCCGCTGCATCTAGTTGTTCTGACCGGACCTAAAACATCAAAAATGAAGGCACATGCAAGTTGCAAGCAAAAAAGTCATGCTTACGGAAAGAGGCCATTAAAGGTCGAACTGTTGCTAAAGATGGTAGCTCATCCATTTCCATCTCCTCAAAGGACGGATTGGGAAATGAACGAGTTTCATCTTGTCTATTTATGTTAATCTCGTTAACAGCTCTTTCCTTCTATTTTATGCACAAAGAATCTTCCGCAGCATCCAGGCACGCAGCAGGGGCCACCCCAGCCGCGCAAAGACCTCCGCTGCATCTAGTTGCTCTGACCGGACCTAAAACATCAAAAATGAAGGCACATGCAAGTTGCAAGCAAAAAGTCATGCTTACGGAAAGAGGCCATTAAAGGTCGAACGGTTGCTAAAGATGGTAGCTCATCCATTTCCATCTCCTCAAAGGACGGATTGGGAAATGAACGAGTTTCATCTTGTCTATTTATGTTAATCTCGTTAACAGCCCTTTCTTTCTATTTTATGCACAAAGAAAAGCAGAAGCCAAAGCGAAACCACAGGCACCAAGGTTAACTCAAAATCTTTTATCCAGTGTTGAAGCCAACACACCTTGCATTTGATCTTTCTGCAACAGCAGACAATCCCAGCAATAAGGGAAGAGCCAACACCCAAGGCACTGCCTACCCAGGTTAGAATGTCTAGCCAAAATGACAAGGGTGAGAATTCCGCTTGCACCAAGGTCCCATCCGGACAACGAGCCGTCAGGTTGAAACCATCGAATTGACCCAGATCATCCAAGATGCTGGAAAGGTTCTGGGATACCTCAGTGGATGGCATGGGAGAGGACGGCATTGGAACCCAGGTACCAAGAGGATCCACCACGGCTGGACTTGGGCTCCAGGAAGGTGCTGGAACAGCTGAGGATGCTGCAGGAACCGTGGTAGCCTTAGCTGTGGTTGGCTCCAAGGATGTAGTCATCACTGGTCCAGGAGTGGTGTTTGCCCGTGTTTGGGTTGAAGTTCTAGTTGTGAGAGGTTCCTTGCTGGTGACCGCTGTGGTTGTAGTCATCACTTCAGGAGCCATTGTCCTTGTTGGTCCCGCAGTAGTCTGTTTGGTTGGTTGCATCATCTCCTGGTTTGTTGTATCCTCTTCTTGTGGCAGACTTTGATTTTCTTCAAGTTCTTGGATTTGTGCAGGTTTTTCTGAAAATGGAATCAAAAGTATTGATTAATCAAATCCATATTCCAACTAGTGAAAAAAGTACTTACTTTCATGCTTGAAGAAGCACAGTTCCCAAGGCTGAACCACCTTTTCCATGCCTTGAGTTTTTCCTTTGCAATATGTCTTGGCAAACAACTTGACCACCTGGAAAAACAAGTCTAATTATTTTCTTGTTACAGAAATTTTTGGAAAGAGCTGAGGAAAACTACAAACCTTCAATCCTTTGTACCGCACACCGACATCAAGCATCCGTTCCTAATGAAGAGAGGATCCCAGTTTTATGCTGCATATGGATCTGAACTACCAAGTTGTCTGGACAGAGTTGGACAATCCGGGTGCCAAATATGCAAGGCTGGACATCTCCCGGTAAGACCCGCAAGTGAGTGTGTCAAAAAGATTCAACAAGGAGCTGACGATGAAATGATTCGACTGTTTTGTGATTTAAAGCTGATTGATATACCAGAGAATATGGTGGTACAGCTGGATAGAGATGAGTTTGCGTACATTGATACGGATAAAGGGAGGATTACACAATATTGTGCTGAAAACGAAGAGAAAACTATGCCTGCGTCTGAGAATTCATACGAACTTCCATATTCTGGTATCATTAAGTTTAATGAAGATTGCAGATACACTTTGGTCAATAGCCCATTTCGAGATATCCTGCCCAAACTTGAAAACATAGAAATCAATGCAGTAGAAGAAGTTCCTGCATTTAAACCAAGAAGTTCAGTGGCAGAAGATATCAGTGAGTTGCAAATACATTTCAGGGATCATGGTTATATCTATTTGATTGTATCTGTGGTCCTGCTATCTATCATTTTACTCAGCATAGCTTATCTCTAGCATAGCTTATCTTTGTTTTGCAAAAATTAGATACGTAATCCTAAGAAGACGAAGGTTGAATATGAACCTCCTCGAAAATGCCAATATTGAATTAGTCCCCTCTAGAAATGCTCCAGCTGCCCCACAGTATCCTAGGTTACAAATTAGTGCATCTACTGGCCTGATGGCTATCAAGTAAAAAACATTCACTCCCTTGCAGGATAGCATCTAATATCTAACTATTTTTGATTTTTATCCTAAAACTATACTTCATATACTCTGTGTGTCTCTGTTGGATTCGATTGTAGATCATTGATATATATATATATATGTATCTACTTATATTGTGTGAGTATTGACAAGGATACCAACAGGTGATGTTGTATTGACTTTTACCATCATGAAGTTTAAGGTACCTTTTGTGGTTATGTTTGCAGATGTGTGGTTAGGCTTTACAGGTGTGTGCTTTGTTCCTTGACTTACTCCTGTGTTTAGTGTTTTTGTTGTAGACTGGTTGTTTTGCCTTGATGTGCTGCTGAAAGAAAGCTGTGGAGAAGAACAAACAAAAAAGGAAAAGGGACAACACCAATTCAGGAGACAACATTTTATTTAAGTCCCCCTATCAACAACAAGATCCTAAGTCGCGCGAAAATACATACAATACGCGCGCCTAAACTAAATCTCCCACAGTATGAAAGCTGTCCATGCTAATATTATCCACTGGATCAGGCATGGGAGCCGGGTTCCTTGGGATGGTCCTGGCCCGGCTAGAACGAATCTTCCGCAGCATCCAGGCACGCAGCAGGGGCCACCCCAGCCGCGCAAAGACCTCCAGAGCCGGGTTCCTTGGGATAGTCCTGGCCCGGCTAGAACGAATCTTCCGCAGCATCCAGGCACGCAGCAGGGGCCACCCCAGCCGCGCAAAGACCTCCGCTGCATCTAGTTGCTCTGACCGGACCTAGAACATAAAAAATGAAGGCACATGCAAGTTGCAAGCAAAAGTCATGCTTACGGAAAGAGGCCATTAAAGGTCGAACGGTTGCTAAAGATGGTAGTTCATCCATTTCCATCTCCTCAAAGGACGGATTAGGAAATGAACGAGTTTCATCTTGTCTATTTGTGTTAATCTCGTTAACAGCCCTTTCCTTCTATTTTTATGTACAAAGAAAAGCAGAAGCCAAAGCGAAACCACAGACACCAAGGTTAACTCAAAATCTTCTATCCGGTGTTAAAGCCAACACACCTTGCATTTGATCTTTCTGCAACAGCAGACTACCCCAGCGATGAGGGAAGAGCCGACACCCAAGGCACTGCCTACCCAAGTAAGGATGTCTAACCAGAACGACAGTGGCGAGAATTCTGCCTGCACTAATGTGCCATCCGGACGCCGAGCCGTCAAGTTAAACCCGTCGAACTGATCCAAAGCATCCAAAATGTTGGAAAGATTCTGGGATACCTCAGCTGATGGTACAGGAGAGGACGGAATTGGAACCCCGGTATCCAGAGGCTTCATCACAGTTGAAACTGGAGTCCAGGGGGGTGCTGGAACTGATGAAGATGCTGGAGGGATAGTGGTCACTCTGGTTGTTGGCTGTTGTCTGGTTGTTGGAACCAAAGATGCAGTCATCAGTGGCTCAGTTGTGGTGCTTGCCCGTGTTGGGATTGTCGAAGACTTGGTTGTGAGAGGATTGGTAGTGGTGGTGGCTGCTGTGGTTGTAGTCATCACAGGAACCATTGTCCTTGTTGGTCCAGCAGGAGCCTGTCTGGTTGGTTGTATCATCTCCTGGTTTGTTGTATCCTCTTCTTGTGGCAGACTTTGATTGTCTTCAAGTTCTTGGACTTGTGCAGGTTTTTCTGAAATTGGAACCAAAGAAATTTATTAATCAAATCCATATTTCAACTAGTGAAAGAGAGTACTTACTTTCATGCTTGAAGAAGCACAGTTCCCAAGGCTGAACCACCTTATCCATGCCTTGAGTTTAAGGAAACGTTATACAGAACCGTTTGTTGAACTGGTGGACCTTTTTGTTCAGATTAATAAAAGAACAATGTCTTTAAAAACCTTTCTCGACTCCTTTTGATGTTTGGAAGTATCCCTTGTACCGCACGCAATCCAGATCCAGCCGGGTGCCTTGAAAGTCGACCGCATGTCCAAACCTGCCAGGCTTTTTGACGTCGCACACATCTTCGCACACTAGAGTGCCTGCAACATTGCTGCAAGCCTCCAAGTGACCACTCATCACCTGGAATGCCACATACAAGAGAAAGATGAAATTTTTGGGTTTTTAGGGCACTTTTTGTTTCAAAAACTTACCAAATATAGGATAGATGTCGCTGCTAGCCAAGTGAAAAATCCCATCTTTTGTTTGTTTTGGTTGTTTCTTGGTTGATTCCGACTCACAAAAATGTCCTGAGATGATCCCCGAAAACCGTTTTGCTGTAGATGGCGCCGTTCTCCGTCCGCGTCGTACGTTGTCGTCGTCGTCGTAGCGCCGTCGATCTTTTTTGCAGAATTTATTGTCTCACGAAATTCGGTCTTGAAGCACTAAAAACTGTTTAAAAACACAAGAGAGCAAGATTAGAACACTATTGGCAAGGAATACTGCAGAGAAAAACCTTTAACACTCACCTGCAGTGAGATGCTGACAGTTCCAAAAAACACCCAGAAATGAGCTCTGAGCACATTTTTCATGTCTCAGGAAGGGGTGAAACAAGTCTTGAGACTTGTTTTCATTCAAGTGTGTGACTTTTTGCCACATACCAGTCTGATTGGACTGGATGAACTCTGCAGCATCTCAGGGAATTCCTGAGCCTTGGGTGCCCCACAAAATGTGTGTGAGGCAAAATATCTCCCAAATGCCAATTGCTTGCTGCTTTTTTGAGTGTGCCACATGGGAATCGATGCCCAGGCATGTCAAATATTTTCAACATCGATTTTGAGTTCACTTTTTGGTATTCTCCGCACTTGGTGGAAACTTTGTTTGAATTGACTTTGAAAAGGTGGAACTTTTTTCAAAATTTGCCCGCGGTGAGTTTGTCACCGAAAGAAATAGTTACAGTGTCCTACGCCATGTTTATAATACTGCTCTCTACTGTTGCAATTCCCGCATAGCAACTCGCTGCCCCGAAGCAGACGATGACATTGCGTGTCCTCGATACACTGTCTGGTTTGCGGTCATTTGCCCGGTCCCCTTTCTGTTTTCCCCGTTCTAGTTGCGCAGACGCGTCTGGCTCGATCCGCATCTATAAAGGTACCGCGAAGTGTATATGTCAGCATTCATTGCTGGTTTGACTCTTGTTGGAGAAGCTCACGAAATATATACGTATTCACTTTACCGAGAAGTCTAGATTTACTTTGCCCCGGCCATAAAGAATTAGAATTCTTCTCGACAGAACGTTATCTTGGAAGGAACTAAGTTTTAGATTAATCGCGTAAGAAAGAGAGACGTTTCTTTCTGCACGAAAGTGTCTGGAGTTTTATTCTTTCGCCGATTTGGGATAACAGTATATGCTGACTTTTCTGGGATTAGATTCTCCCGATTCATTTTGCGAAAACCCAACGAAAAAAAAAAGCTTTTGCGTCATCCTTGGGTGATATTCCAACAAAGTTATCCCGATTCATTCGAGAAATACTGAATAGTAATTTTTCTTCAAATTCCGACCGATAGGTTTCTAAAATTGACAATAATTCTATCAAATCCGCGTCGTTATTAGAAGCGGAAATATTTAAATATTTGACGGGAAGCTTTTATCAGGATCGTCCGAGACGAACAAAAATGTCAACCAGGATTTAAATGAGAATTCTTTATTGGAACAATATGCGCCATATATTCTCATAATCGAAATTTTGACTTGAAATTTAATCCATTGCAATCCATTTATTCAAGCTTCGGATACAGTTCTTCAGAGGTTTGCGCTGATAAAAAATAATTACTGTACCCGTCACGAAAAATACACGCGATTTTGGAAATTACAAAAATTTGAAATCGAAATTCGAATAATTCTCAACAAATTATACTTATAATTTGTCAAGAGGCAACGACGATCATATTTCACAAACTCGAAATGCATTAATGCTACTCAAACGGTTTGAACTGACTCTGATATATTCAAAATCAAATTTTTGAAAATCGGAAAATCCAGAGATTCAAAATTCTAAAATATGATACCGTATATTTATTGTAATGCTGACGAGGAGTTTAAACTTCAAAGAACAAAAAAAATGCATTCATCGTCGAGAATAATTCAACAGACCAAGTACCAAAACATATATTTTGACGCCAGTAGCACATGAATTGAGAAAATCAGAAAATTTAATTCATTCATGAGACAATTGAAAAAGCTTTTAGATAACATGGAACGCTTTTTTTAAATACGGGAATATCGCCATAAAAAAACTGATCAACTAATTTATTCCCCAAAATTGATTGTGTAAGGTGCTAAAAAAAACAAATTAAAGCCTAATTTCCCAGAGGAATTCATTAAAAAACACATTCGATCTTCAAAACACCGGAAATGAAAGCCTTTCTCAGTCTATGGCTTGAAGTCTGAAGCTGTTCCTTGTTCTCTTTTTTCTGACACACACTCACACAGTGCTCTTATCAAAGTTCAAGAATCCATTTCGGACAGATAAAAACGTGGGGCCATCCCGAAAGTTGTTTAACATCATGAGAACCAAAAGTCAATGCACTTTAAACACCAAGCATTTTTATATTCTTTGGAAGATGTGTTTCGAAAATCAGCGCGAGGATTGAAATTATCATTCTTCTTTCAAAAAAAAAAAAAATGTGGTTCTCAGCTTACAAGTTAGACCATTTTTAGTCTTTTTTCTTTCCCAAGACTCTCTGCTTTGGGTACACAAGGGTGAAAAACGACAACTTAGTAGAGTTAAAACACTTATCCAAACAAAAAAATGGGGCCCCAAAAATAGCTCCAATTCATAAAGAAATAGTGCAAATAACAACGCAAATGCCGAAATGACGATATATTTCCGACCGCGAAAAAAAGTCGAAACAAATCAGCGAAATAATTTGTATAATTATGAATATTTCGGATTCTGATATTCAATCAGGGAAAAAAAACGAAAACGGTTTGCAGAGAAAAAATCCATTTGCTCCCATTCTTTTGAACAGTCTCAATTTTTGGAATTCTTCTAAGCTGGGGTTTCAAAAATGATTTCGATTCATAAAAAATGCTAAAAACCCCAATAAAATGAAGATTATAAAGTATTCTGATTTGTAAAAAAAAATGTTCGCACAAATCCGCGAGATTTTTAAAATCAGGAATATTTTTTTCCTGCGTGAAGAGTCGGTTATTCAACCAGGGAAAAACAAAACCAAAAAGGGATTGCAATCCTTTGTACCGCACGCAATCCAGATCCAGCCGGGTACCTTGAAAGTCGACCGCATGTCCAAATCTGCCAGGCTTTTTGACATCGCACACATCTTCGCACACTAGGGTGCCTGCAACATTGCTGCAAGCCTCCAAGTGACCACTCATCACCTGGAATGCCACATACAAGAGAAAGATGAAATTTTTGGGTTTTTAGGGCACTTTTTGTTTCAAAAACTTACCAAAAATAGGATAGCACGCAATCCAGATCCAGCCGGGTACCTTGAAAGTCGACCGCATGTCCAAACCTGCCAGGCTTTTTGACATCGCACACATCTTCGCACACTAGGGTGCCTGCAACATTGCTGCAGGCCTCCAAGTGACCACTCATCACCTGGAATGCCACATACAAGAGAAAGATGAAATTTTTGGGTTTTTAGGGCACTTTTTGTTTCAAAAACTTACCAAAAGTAGGATAGATGTCACTGCTAGCCAAGTGAAAAACCCCATCTTTTGTTTGTTTTGGTTGGTTCTTGGTTGATTCCGACTCACAAAAATGTCCTGAGATGATCCCCGAAAACCGTTTTGCTGTAGATGGCGCCGTTCTCCGTCCGCGTCGTACGCTGTCGTCGTCGTCGTAGCGCCGTCGATCTTTTTGTAGAATTTATTGTCTCGCGAAATCCGGTCTTGAAGCACTAAAAACTGTTTAAAAACACAAGAGAGCAAGATTAGAACACTATTGGCAAGGAATACTGCAGAGAAAAACCTTTAACACTCACCTGCAGTGAGATGTTGACAGCTCCAAAAAACACCCAGAAATGAGCTCTGAGCACATTTTTCATGTCTCAGGAAGGGATGAAACAAGTCTTGAGACTTGTTTTCATTCAAGTGTGTGACTTTTTGCCACATACCAGTCTGATTGGACTGGATGAACTCTGCAGCATCTCAGGGAATTCCTGAGCCTTGGGTGCCCCACAAAATGTATGGCTAATGAATAACTCAACTCAACTACTGATGATGATCTGATTAAACATGAGCTGCTTATATACTCAGAGATATTTAACATTTCTCATTGGTTTCTACTCTATATATAGAGTAGGCATAGCAGAAGGAGCTGGGCATAACAGTTATGCACAACAAATGCGTTACATAATGCGTAGCAGTTACACCCAGCCCTTCATGTAACAAATTATTTGCTGGGTATGACTGAAAGCACCTTTAATAGGTCAGGAATCTAGTGCCAAATATATAGATACCAGGAAGTACCTGGCACTGCAATTTGAGGAGGGGGAAATTATTTCTATGAATTTTATGCTCAATTATTAATGCCCAACATGCCCAAAAGCAACCAGTGCATGCGTAATTGGTTTATTTATTCTTTCTTTCAGGGCTTACCTGGCATGCTTTCAAAGTTGTTCTTTTCTACCTTTGGGGTTTCAATTGCACCTGAAGAAATGTAATATATATATTGTCACCGAAAGAAATAGTTACAGTGTCCTACGCCATGTTTATAATACTGCTCTCTACTGTTGCAATTCCCGCATAGCAACTCGCTGCCCCAAAGCAGACAATGACATTGCGTGTCCTCGATACACTGTCTGGTTTGCGGTCATTTGCCCGGTCCCCTTTCTGTTTTCCCCGTTCTAGTTGCGCAGACGCGTCTGGCTTGATCCGCATCTATAAAGGTACCGCGAAGTGTGTATGTCAGCATTCATTGCTGGTTTGACTCTTGTTGGTGAAGCTCACGAAATATATACGTATTCACTTTACCGAGAAGTCTAGATTCACTTTTACCCCGGCCATAAAGAATTAGAATTCTTCTCGACAGAACGTTATCTTGGAAAGAACTAAGTTTTAGATTAATCGCGTAAGAAAGAGAGACGTTTCTTTCTGCAAGAGAGTGTCTGAGGTTTTATTCTTTTGCCGATTTAGAATAACAGTATGTTAATACAGGAAAACATACAGGTTGCCACCAAATAAAGTGGAAGATATGGCTATTGGTAATATTTTATTTTTATATTGCTTAGAGGACAATTAATACATACATTGTTTACAATTTCAGAGATGAATATGAACCTGTTCCACAATGGATTGCTGGATAAGACCTGGTCACAAATGCTATTTCTTTACAAAACATATCAGGTTGATAAACAAGATTGACATAACGTCTTACTGGATTGTAAAAGAGTCACTGTCATCCCCAACATTACCTCGTCAGATGTTGAATATGAGAGATACTACAATATGCACGAAGGTAAGGATCCCAAACTAAATTTGATTGCTGTTTAATGGAACAATATTATTATTTTTGCAGAACTGTCCCAAAGTGGGTAATGTACCTATAATTCCTGGAGGACAACTACTTGAATATCAAAAGGGTTCGAAGGCTATTCTTGGAACAAATCAAACAGCAGGAGGAAAAACAAATCTTCAACAAAGAAGTTTGCAGGCTGACTGGGATTCTCTCAGCCTTTGACTTACTCAAATGCACTGGCTACACCTTTTTTTGAGACATCCTAATGATTCTTTCTATTGGAAAACTTAATACAGGAAATGAATACAAAACTAATATTGCCAGTTTTGGAATGACAACCAATTGCAGAATTCCTGAAGAAGATGTTCTTTTTGGAATTGAACAACAAGTGCATAGGATATTAATTTATGGGTTGGAGTAAGTTTTATTTTGCCATTACTTGTATGTATTGTTATCATGCCCTTAATGTACGACCCTAATTTCATGAAAGCCCCTGGTGGCCCAAAAGGACCAAGCGCACCTGCTCATTAATGCAGGACGGCACAATCTTGTGCAACTCTGTTTCTTGTACATGCATATCTGATCGGGTCTCAGGCGGGCTGAATATATTAGTCCAAACTGGTTGTCCATCCCCTTTCCCCACTTTTATTTGATGATCCCGACATTGCCTCCCAAGTTGATAAAAGCTCTTTCTCTTCCTTATATTTCTTCAGTGGTTGATACCCTCTTGAGGAGAAGAGTACGTT